>BLSH010226001.1:273201-284293 GCA_018402905.1 Glandirana rugosa
TCTAATAACAAGATTTTTAGTAACGGATGAGGATATACCGGTCCAAGGTCGACAACGACATTCACTGTGTAATAACAAGTTTTTAGTAGAGGATCAAGATTTCCCTTTCAAAGGTCGACAACGAATCTCCCAGTCTAATAACAAGTTTTTAGTAACGGATGAGGATATCCCGGTCCAAGGTCGACAACGACATTCACTGTGTAATAACAAGTTTTAGTAGAGGATCAAGATTTCCCTCTCAAATGTCGACAACGAATCTCCCTGTCTAATAACAAGTTTTTAGTAACGGATGAGGATATCCCGGTCCAAGGTCACAACGACATTCACTGTGTAGTAACAAGTTTTTAGTAGAGGATCAAGATTTCCCTCTCAAAGGTCGACAAGCAACAGCTGGAACCTGGCCATATAGGAGTAGGCAATGATTTTTAGAACAATAATCTGTCCCTCTAAGCAACAGCTGGAAACTCTCCCTTTAGAACTAGGAGATGATTTTTTAACAATAATGTGTCACTTACATCAACAGCTAGAACCTGGCCCTATAGGAGTGGGCAATGGTTTTTGAAAAATAATCTGTCCCTCTAAGCAACAGCTGGAAACTCTCCCTTTAGAACCAGGAGATGATTTTTGAACAATGATGTGTCACTTACAGCAACACTGGAACCTGGCCCTATAGGAGTAGGCAATGATTTTTGAACAATAATCTGTCCCTCTAAGCAACAGCTGTAAACTCTCCCTTTAGAACTAGGAGATGATTTTGAACAATAATGTGTCACTTACAGCAACAGCTGGAACCTGGCCCTATAGGAGTAGGCAATGATTTTTGAACAATAATCTGACCCTCTAAGCAACAGCTGGAAACTTTCCCTTTAGAACTAGGAGATGATTTTTGAACAATAATGTGTCACTTACAGCAACAGCTGGAACCTGGCCATATAGGAGTAGGCAATGATTTTTAGAACAATAATCTGTCCCTCTAAGCAACAGCTGGAAACTCTCCCTTTAGAACTAGGAGATGATTTTTGAACTATAATGTGTCACTTACAGCAACAGCTGGAACCTGGCCCTATAGGAGTAGGCAATGATTTTTGAACAATAATCTGTCCCTCTATGCAACAGCTGGAAATTCTCCCTTTAGAACTAGGAGATGATTTTCGAACAATAATGTGTCACTTACATCAACAGCTGGAACCTGGCCCTATAGGAGTAGGCAATGGTTTTTGAACAATAATCTGTCCCTCTAAGCAACAGCTGGAAACGCTCCCATTAGAACTAGGAGATGATTTTTGAACAATAATGTGTCACTTACATCAACAGCTGGAACCTGGCCCTATAGGAGTGGGCAATGGTTTTTGAAAAATAATCTGTCCCTCTAAGCAACAGCTGGAAACTCTCCCTTTAGAACTAGGAGATGATTTTTGAACAATGATGTGTCACTTACAGCAACACTGGAACCTGGCCCTATAGGAGTAGGCAATGATTTTTGAACAATAATCTGTCCCTCTAAGCAACAGCTGTAAACTCTCCCTTTAGAACTAGGAGATGATTTTGAACAATAATGTGTCACTTACAGCAACAGCTGGAACCTGGCCCTATAGGAGTAGGCAATGATTTTTGAACAATAATCTGTCCCTCTAAGCAGAAGCCTCTACCTAGTGCAGTCAGATCGCTGAAAGCAGCAGTATGTGAAATCTCAAATTACTCCCGCAATCTGATCATTTTGAACGATCCCACAATCTGATCGTTGTGTACGATCGCACAATCTGATCGTTGTGTACGATCGTAACAATCGTTGTGTTAGGCAGGGTTTGATCTGCAATGTGCCACTCAAAGCAGCAGTATGTGAAATCTCAAATTACTCCAACAATCTGATCATTGTGCACGATAGTAACGATCGTTGTGTTATGCAGAGTTTGATCTGCAATCTGCAACTCAAAGTAGCAGTATGTGAAATCTCAAATTTCTGCAATCTATCCCTCAGAGCAACAGCAGTAATAATCTCAGGATGCAGGATCAGATGTTAAAATGTCTGCAATCTCTCCCTGACAAAAACGCAGACAGCTTCCTCTCCCTACACTAACCCAAGAGCATGTGACATGCCGCACTGTGACTCCAGCTTATAAAGAGGCTGGGTCACATGATGCACTGGCCAATCACAGCCATTTGATGGCTTCTAAGGGCAAACCAGTGAAACGCTTGTTGATTGGCTGCCCTTCAGCTATTCAACATGCGTGATCAACTACCAGAACCCAGAACCCAGAACCCGAACCCGAATGTTTTTTGAAATGTCCGTGTTCGGGTCCGGGTCCCGGACACCCGAAAGTTCGGTACGGACCCAAACGTTACAGTCCGGGTTCGCTCAACACTACTAGTAGATAATAATTATAATTAGTGTCTATCCTGGAAAGGAACATTATGTATAAATTTATATGAAGGTAGCATAATTATGGCACATATGTGTCATTAAACAATGCTAGCAATAGAAAAACCTGTTCCATACAGCGGGAACACGTTCTCCATATAGAAAGAACTTTAATAACAGAAAAAAAATTCAATAAGACACATTACACACATCCTAAACCACTCATTCCTTCCTAAAAGTACAAAGAACAAAATACGTAATTCCCCAGTGGAAAATAAAGCACAAAACCAAATTTCATCCTTAAATGTCAATAATATTCACCAATGGATAGTAGCTCGCTGAGGGTCCCGCTGAGGATCCCGTATACAGGTTTAATTTGTATCTAACCATTCAGATGCCGCTGCCGCCATATCAAGAAAATATATATGTCCTTCGGCCACAACACATAAACGGTCTGGGTATAACAATGCATATTTTAGCAATGGAAAAAAGAAAGACCTTACTGCATGAAGGCACGATATACCCCGCATGGACTTTACAAACAGACCAATATTTATAGTAAAAACATTATTTTATTATACATTACATTTAAAAGGATATATACATATATATATATATATATATATATATATATATATATATATAGAGAGAGAGAGAGAGAGAGAGAGAGAGAGAGAGAGAGAGAGAGAGAGAGAGAGAGAGAGAGAGAGACAGTATAACAATATTTAGATAGTATACAAAACTTCCAGGTACATAGCATATAATATCATTGACAGCGCACAAAGCATGGCGTACAAAGGCTACCCGTGGAAAGATGTCGGGCTAGCTGCCATGCATACTTGCGTAGACACCTGACATGTTTCAGACTAATTATGAGTCCTTCTTCAGAGGTTTTGTCGAATGGATAATATAAATTCTAAAACATAAATGTGTTCTATTAGTATAGAATAATATAATATATAACATGTTTTGCAGTAAGGAAGATTTAGCACATAAAACATATTGAAAAGTATTGTTGTCTATACATCAAATAGGTTGCAGATTGTACTTATAAAATTCAAGTGAAAATAGTACACATCATTGCTGGGTAAGTTGTCAAAGTCTCTGCTGGATAGGGAAATGTGACAAGAAAGCCCCAAGTAGGAAAGCCGGTGGTCGCTCTGAGCAGGGGCAGACCTGCACACACAAGGACCCCACATAGGCAATTGCCCCAAAAGGTGACTGTCAGTCAGTAGAGGTATCTGAAGTAGAGTGCATTTTCAGGGTACTTCTAGGTTGTTAATCTGTTTGACTAAGTAAACATGAGTATTAAAGAGTATATTTGTTTGGTATAAAAGTACAGGCTGGGATTCAAGCAATACATTCCCAATAAAAAGGCCAGGTATGGATTGAAGCTCAACAAGCTGTTTGAAAGCACCACTGGATATGTGCATGACTTCCATGTGTACAAAGGCAAAAACTCCCAGCTAAAAATTGTCTGGGACCTGGCATTCACACTGTTCCAAAAGGGGTATCACATCTACCTAGACAATTATTATACCAGTCTGCCCCTTTTCCGCCACCTGTATCCTGAGAAAAACTTGGTCTGCGGTCAAACAGGAAAGGCTTCCCACAACATCTATTGACCACAAGGCTACAAAGGGGAATTAGCAAGTCTGAGGAACCAGGAAGTGTTGACCATAATGTGGAGGAATAGGAGAGGTGTGTACATCCTGTCCACCATCCACCTCAGTGGAACTTCATGGAAGACGCTGTCCCTTTCAAAAACCTGGGTGTATCCATGATTATTATCAGTTCATGAGGGTGTGGATTTAACCAGTTCCACACCACGTGCAGTATATTTACTGCGCAGTGTGGACGTGTCCCGCAAAACGCCGTAAATAGGTGGCGCGCGCGCCCCAGCGCGGTTGCGGCAGTCCCATTCGCTACAGGACCGTTCAGTCAACAGGAATAGACCAATGGAATTTGATCTATTCCTGTTGATCGGTCCAACGAATAGGATACCTTCCCCTGTCTGTGAAATGTAAACACAGGCAGGGGAAGTGATGTCATCTCCCCTCTCTGCTTTCTTTTCCATTGCATCTAAAAACGTGAGTTGCACCAACACCAACACCACACTGACACCAGGACAGTTAGGCACATTTTAACCCTTTGATCGCCCCAGATCCCCCCCCCCCCCAGTTAACCCTTTCAGTGCTGCCACCCCCTGTCACATATAGTGCAATGATCTGATTTTTACCGATCGCTGTACTTGTGACTCTAAATCAGTGTTAGGGTAGGTTAGTAGGAGACCTAGGTATGTGTAAATGCCCCCCTTGACCCCCCAATAAAGTTTTTAACCCCTTGATTGCCCCCTGTCACCTGTGATCACTGTATAAGTGTCACGGGTGACGCTAGGTAGCTAGATCCTTTTTTTTAATCAGATTACCCGCCATATATTATTTTATATACCTTTTATAGGTTTTAACCCTTGATTGCCCGGCGGTGGCCCCAGTTAGGTTTTAGCATGCGTTAGGGTCAGTGTAAACACCAGGCAGGGCCAGTTAGTTAGTTATTCTGACACACACACACAAACATTAGATACTATTGTAGTATCTGATCAGATCAATATCTGCGATCTGATCAGATATATATTAGCGTCCCCACTAGATTAGTGTTCTAAAAAAACACAGCGTTAGTGGAATCAGCCCAGATACCTGCTAGCACCTGCGTTTAGCCTCTCTGCCCAGCCCGGCCCACCCAAGTGCAGGATCAATAGATCACTGTCACTTACAAAACACAGAACACATATGTGCAGCATTCACAGAGATCACGCCGGATCCCTGTGAAATCTGACAATGATTTTGGTAGCGACTTGACACAGGCTCTGACAAACAGGTGCACTTTTTTGCCTGTGAGTCACACTAGTGTACCTATAAATTTAGAAGCCATGTCTAACCTGAGGTACACTAGTGATGAGGCCTACGCGTTGGTGAGTATGACAGATGAGAGGGATGGGGAAGCCTCACTGTCAGATTCAGACTCACCATCCGAGTTAGTATACGACAGCAGCTCCATGACAGATAGCTCTGATGACTGGGTGGTCCCTGCTAAGGTCAGGTGTACCAGATCCCGTTTAGCTGTCGCTGAGGTGCATGAACCGCAGGGCTCTCGTATGGAGCAGAGAGCGCCACTACTCCTTCTGGTGACCTGGCAAGCAGCAGCGGCCTAGTACATCCTGGTCATAAAACCAGCACTGCAGTAACACTTGGTGACGAAGCAAATCCCATAAGTGCAGTTCAAGCTGGTGTGGCTAGCACAAGTAATACCCCGCAGCCACGAACATGAACACAGGCCCGCAGAGCCCATAGTGCCCTTCCTGACGCGCTTGCAAACCCTAATTGGCAACCCACCACTGAATCAGCACCCGTACTTCCCCCATTCACTGCCCAACCCGGAATTCAAGTGAATACAGTTGACTTTAGGGCCTTTGATTTTTTTTTGCTGTATTTCACTGAAGATCTCTATAGATCTATTGTGACCAAAGCAATTTATATGCTGGTCAATACATCGCCGCTAATCCCCATTTGTCACTTGCCAGAAATTGGAAACCAATTACGGTTTCCGAATTTAAGACCTTTCTGGGCCTTACCCTCAACATGGGCATACATAAAGCACCTGAATTGCGGTTATATTGGTCCACTGACTCAATTCATCATACAGTGGGTACGGAAAGTATTCAGACCCCCTTAAATTTTTCACTCTTTGTTATATTGCAGCCATTTGCTAAAATCATTTAAGTTCATTTATTTTCCTCATTAATGTACAGAAAAACACAGAATTGTTGACATTTTTGCAGATTTATTAAAAAAGAAAAACTGAAATATCACATGGTCCTAAGTATTCAGACCCTTTGCTCAGTATTTAGTAGAAGTACCATTTGATCTAATACAGCCATGAGTCTTTTTGGGAAAGATGCAACAAGTTTTTCACACCTGGATTTGGAGATTCTCTGCCATTCCTCCTTGCAGATCCTCTCCAGTCCTGTCAGATTGGATGGTGAACGTTGGTGGACAGCCATTTTTAGGTCTCTCCAGAGATGCTCAATTGGGTTTAAGTCAGGTCTCTGGCTGGGCCATTCAAGAACAGTCACGGAGTTGTTGTAAAGGCACTCCTTCGTTATTTTAGCTGTGTGCTTAGGGTCATTGTCTTGTTGGAAGGTAAACCTTCGGCCCAGTCTGAGGTCCTGAGCACTCTGGAGAAGGTTTTGGTCCAGGATATCCCTGTACTTGGCCGCATTCATCTTTCCCTCGATTGCAACCAGTCATCTTGTCCCTGCAGCTGAAAAACACCCCCACAGCATGATGCTGCCACCACCATGCTTAACTGTTGGGACTGTATTGGACAGGTGATGAGCAGTGCCTGGTTTTCTCCCAACATACCACTTAGAATTAAGGCCAAAAAGATCTATCTTGGTCTCATCAGACCATAGAATCTTATTTCTCACCATCTTGGAGTCCTTCAGGTGTTTTTTAGCAAACTCCATGCGGGCTTTCATGTGTCTTGCACTGAGGAGAGGCTTCCGTCAGGCCACTCTGCCATAAAGCCCCTACTGGTGGAGGGCTGCAGTGATGGTTGACTTTCTACAACTTTCTCCCATCTCCCGACTGCATCTCTGGAGCTCAGCCACAGTGATCTTTGGGTTCTTCTTTACCTCTCTCACCAAGGCTCTTCTCCCCCGATAGCTCAGTTTGGCCAGCTCTAGGAAGGGTTCTGGTCGTCCCAAACATCTTCCATTTAAGGATTATGGAGGCCACTGTGCTCTTAGGAACCTTAAGTGCAGCAGAATTTTTTTGTAACCTTGGCCAGATCTGTGCCTTGCCACAATTCTGTCTCTGAGCTCTTCAGGCAATTCCTTTGACCTCATGAAATGCACTGTGAGCTGTAAGGTCTTATATAGACAGGTGTGTGGCTTTCCTAATCAAGTCCAATCAGTATAATCAAACACAGCTGGACTCAAATGAAATTGTAGAACCATCTCAAGAAGCAATGGACACAGCAAAGGGTCTCAATTCTTAGGACCATGTGATATTTCAGTTTTTCTTTTTTAATAAATCTGCAAAAATGTCAACAATTCTGTGTTTTTCTGTCAATATGGGGTGCTGTGTGTACATTAATGAGGAAAAAAATGAACTTAAATGATTTTAGCAAATGGCTGCAATATAACAAAGAGTGAAAAATTTAAGGGGGTCTGAATACTTTCCGTACCCACTATTTGTATGTCTTCTCTGCTTCCATGGCCAGGACACGATACGAGCAGATCCTGCGGTTCAGTGACAATGAACTCGGTCGTCCATATGGGGACCCTGAATTTGACTGGCTCTACAAAATTCGGTCCCTCATAAACCACTTCAATCAGCAGTTCGCAGCACATTTTATCCCCAACCAAGTTGTGTGCGTGGACGAGACCCTGATTAAATTTGATAGTCATCTTGCTTTCAAACAGTACATCCCCAGCAAGTGTTCCAGATACGGGGTCAAGATGTATCAGCTCTGTGACAGGGCCACAGGCTATACATGTCGTTTTATGGTTTATGAGGGCAAATATAGCCACGTAAAGCTGGAAGGATGTCCAGACTACATGGGGAGTGCTGGCAAAATTGTGTGGAGCTTGGTGTCACCCTTATTTGGAAAGGGGTACCATTTGTACATGGAGAATTACTACACAAGTGTGCCACTTTTTAGTCACTTACTTGATCACCAAATTGGCGCATGTGGCACCGTGCGACCTAATCGGCGGGACTTCCCCCAACGGCTGGTAGATTCCCGACTTAGTTGGGGGGAGAGAGCCTGCTTGAGATGTGGTAATTTCCTGGCGATGAAGTGGAGGGATACAAAGGATGTTTTCATTCTTTCCTCCATTCATGCAGACATGGCTATCCAAATTACAACGGCGACTAGTGTTGTGGAGAAACCCCTCTGTGTCCATAACCAAAATAGGGGAGGGGTGGACCTCGATGACCAGTTATTGGCGCCGTACTTAATTGCCCGTAAGTCCAGAAGCTGGTACAAAAAAGTGTCTGTTTACTTATTTCAATTGGCTTTGCTGAACGCTTTTGTGCTCTGCAAAACGTCAGGATGGGCTGGACCTCTCCTGCAATTCCAGGAAGAGATCATCAGAGCCTTTCTGTATCCAGATGTTTCTGCACCCCATGTTCCTAATCCAAATGCAGTGAGCTGGCTGCATGGACGGCATTTTCCACATGCCATCCCTGGTACCCCTACCCAACGATACCCCCAAAAAAGATGTTGTGTCTGCCGATGATGCGGATACATGCGTGACACCCCATATTATTGCTCCACCTGTTTGGGCCAGCCTGGTCTCTGCATCGGTGACTGTTTCGAGCGCTACCATTCACTAGTTGAGTATTAGCGTAGGGAGTAGGATTACACAGGAATAGGACACACGTTCACAGGGTCTCCAAAGATGTCACAGCATTTTTGGAGACCCTAACCTTTACTGTTCATTGTTATAAAAAAAGCGTACTAAAAAAAAAGTTATAAAAACAAAACAAAATTTAAAAAAATAAAAACCAAAAACAGTTGTACATTTCTTGTTTTTCTATCTCTATTTTCTCTCTATTCTCTTTCTATTGCTCTCTCTATTGTTGTTTATGCAAATCTGTAATGTTTTGTTGCGGTTTATTTTTTTGCAGGTATGCAATGTTTTTATGTAACATTTAATTATTTTTTTAATTCTTAGCAGGAATATTATTTTTTTATATGTTACTGTTTTTATTAATCTTTATTTGATTTTCAGGTACGCCAGCTGCAGCGCTAATTTATTTAGGGTGACAGCAATAGTGTTTGCTCCCACCATATATAAAGCAGCGACTCCAGCGCTGTTAGAGGTGATTTCACCACCACAGTTAAAAAAAGAGCAAATATACCGGAGCATAGGGACAGTGGGTGGAAATTGGGGCGGATTGCCACTATGCTCCGGTATATTTTTTAAAAAAAGTGGCTATGCCCACCATTAGAAGTGGGAGGATGAAGGGAGGTTTTCTAATGGTGTGCATACCCACCAATTGATTCTTTTTTTTCATTTAACCCACAGGCTGCATGAAAAAAAGAACATTACAATATATGCCCAACAAGGACCAGCGACATACTAGTATGTCCCACCGGGGAACATGAGAATGCAGCTGGTGGTACCGCCAGCTTATCATAGAGCTGATTGAAGACTAGAATGGCTCCAATCATCTCCATGGCCTAAGAAACCGGAGGCTACGAGCATTTTGTGACTTCGGTTTTGCCAGATATAAACAGCACCATTGGGAAATTGGGGAAGCATCTTATCACACCGATTTTGGTGTGGTTAGATGCTTTAAGGGTTAGGGAAAGATCTAAAGTTTAGTAGACCCCAAATTTAAGGAAAAAAAATTTGGGACAATACCTATTTTTATCATAGGGGATATTTAAAATCTCTGTGATAAAAATTAAAAATGATAAAAAAAGATGAAAGGGACAGTGTAAAAATAAAATAAAAAGCAAAAAAAAAAAATGCACCCCTGTCCCCCCCGTGCATGCGCTCAAAGGTGGACGCAAGCATCAGTCTTGTATCATATGTAAACAACAATTTCACCAAGCGTGTGATGTATCACTGCGAACGTCAGATCAAGGGCAGTAATTCTAGCAGTAGACCTCCTCTGCAGATCTAAAGTGGTAACCTGTAAAGGCTTTTAAAAATGTATATAGTTTGTTGCCGCTTTGCGTGTGTGCGTCATTTTTAAATCATGTCTTGTTTGGTGTCTATGCACTTGGCATGAGATCAACTTTTTTATTTCACCAAACATTTGGTCAAAATAGTATGTTTTTGTGCATTAAAATTCAAAAAAACGGAAAATTGTTATCAAATACTTACCGTAATTTTCCTTTCCTGGCTCTGCCCCATGGCAGCACACCTCGGGTCAACCCCGCCCCCATGACCCCGTATAGGACATCCCTTTAACAGAGCATAAAAGGACAGCAGTACCTAGAGACGGTGTTCTGTAACTAGCTTGCGACGGACCCGGGTGGCAATGTGCTGCCATGGGGCAGAGCCAGGAAAGGAAAATTACGGTAAGTATTTGATAACAATTTTCCGTTTTCCTGGCTCAGCCCCATGTCAGCACACCTCGGGATTTAAGTAGCAGACAATATGGGAGGGCAAGATAAACTGCAAGAATAGACACTGCTCAGAAAAAATTTGACACCCAGAAAAAACAGGAGGATAATACCCCTAGATGAAATGGAGAGTAAGACAACGTGTCCCTCTTATTTGGAAGACCCAAGGGAAGGGTCTGCCCAGGTCTCGTATTGGTTACCAAGATATGCAAAAGTTACTGTATGCCAAAGAGTGAGGACACGTTTGAGCCTATCTCCTGCTTAATTCCCCGTCTACGATTACTTGCATCTGATTTGCTCGTTCCACCGGGAAACAGAGGATTCCATCCTCAATCCTGCAAGGTCTTCTATTTCCCAGCATACCTGAAGTTTGGAGTATGTCTGTGTCCTGAACAGGGTTTAACCCTAAAAGTGAGGTCTCCAGATGAGTCTTTTACCTCTTGATCTTCAGCATCTAGGAATACCTTGTGTACGTCTGGATGATACTGTTGACCACACTGTGTGAGGCTTTAGACTACAGAAAGGTGACTAAGAGGACCCTGACTCCGCACTGTACCTGAGGATATCCTGGCCTGCAGGCCACTATTA
>BLSH010226001.1:300484-313088 GCA_018402905.1 Glandirana rugosa
TTAGGAAAACCTCTTTATAAAAACTTGACCGGAGGTTTCGGGACTTATGATGTCAGTGTCGCCTGGGCTGGTGTCGGGATAAATTAGATTTTGGACGTCTTAATTGAGCGTCGGTTAAGGTGGACTATGAGTATCTTTGTATCTTTGTATCTTTTCACTGCCGTCTTTTTCTGACTCATCAGGTAGCTCAGACGGGGAAAAATAAATAAAAAATAAAAATAAAAAAAGGGGGTAATTGGAACAACAGACTGATACCTAAATACAAATAGGGTTCGTACAAACTTCGGTAAATGACAACTGACAGAGTGTTGGAGACAACCATCAAATAAGGTTAGTAGTTGGTGGGAAAGTCATTTTATTATGGAAGATTCTAATCAAAACTTGAAGGGGGGTCAATCAAACTCCAGTACAGGGGCACAAGTTGATGATTGGAATAAACTACCAACAGAGGTTGTGAGACAGTCAACAGTAAATGGCTTCAAACATGCTTGGGATAAACATAAATCCATAGTCAGACAACAAGGTTAATGGGGGAAAAAAATAAAAATAAAAAATAAATAAAAAGGGGCAGACTCGATGGACTACTCAGTCTTTTTCTGCCGTCACTTTTCTATGTTTCTATGTTTCTATGAGTATCAGGTGGAATTGGCTGCGAGTTAATTCTGCAGGTTTTAGATTAAATAGGGCTGTGGTCGGGTCCGCTGTGACTGTAGTATTCAGGGCTTTGGAGGCCAGTTCAAAAATATTTCTCCAAAAGGATTGCACAACAGGGCATTCCCACTATATGTGATAGTGGATACCTATGTCCGTACAGCCTTGGAAGCAGTTTGCTGAGTAGGATGGGGCAAATTTAGCGATTCTTTCAGGGACCAGGTACCATCGCAGCAAGACCTTATAGTTGGTCTCTTTGACAAGTACATTGGGAGAAGAGGAGTTGGCCCATATTTCTGACCAGTCTGCAGTGTCCAGTGTGTGTCCCATGTCAGATTCCCATTTGGCTACATATGGGGGGAGGGCCCCATCCATTCGGCTGGACAAGGTTTGATACAAGGCAGAAATGACACCCTTGGAATGTGGGTCATTTTTGCATATTTTCTCAAAGAACGTGAGTGTGGTTAGTGGGGGGTCCGCTTTAGCGAAGGGGGCGTAGTAGTGCTTAATTTGTAGGTACCTAAACAACTCAGTATTAGGAAGGCCAAAAGTTTCACATAGGTAGGGGAAAGGTCGAAAAGTCATTTCTGAGACTAGGGAGTGAAAGCTAAACAAATCAGCTGTCATCCATGCTTTGAAGGTAGAGGGGGCTTCCCAGGCCGGGGGAAAGGCCGGATTTCTCAGAAAAGACAGGAGAGGGTTGTGCTTGGTTTGGAGATTATATGTCCCCTTGTATTTATCCCATATGGCCAAGGAATGTCTGGTGATGGGGTTCATAACCGAGGCGCGGTCCTTCGGGGCCAGCCATAATAGGTTGGCTGTGGAGATAGGGTCTAAGTCTACTGACTCGGCTGCTACCCATAGTGGGGTTTCCTTGGCCGCATGATATTTTACTAATGGAGCCAATTGTGCAGCGTAGTAATAGGCTGAGAAGTTTGGAACTCCCAGGCCCACTTTTAGTTTGGTTGTATATAATATTGCTTTGGAAATCCTGGGTCTGGAGGAGTTCCAGATGTAGGCCATAATTCTACGAGGTGTAGGAAATAAGATGGTAGCTGGATAGGGAGGACTTTGAAGAGATGCAAACATTTGGGTAGGATGGACATTTTAATTACCATTGTGTCATCAGGTTGGTTGTAGCCCTTAGGAGGGGCAGATAATTGGCTGCAAAAAGGTTTGAGGGGGAAGCAGTTAATTTAATTCTGAGGTATGGGAGTTGGGAAGGGACCCAGAGAAAAGGCAACGAGGATTGTGCGGCTAGAGCTTCAGTGTCGGAAAGGGAAGCATTCAAAACTCTAGATTTGATTGGATTCACTTGAAGGCCTGATATTTGGGCGAAGGATCATAGAAGAAGGAGGAGATTGGGAGCAGTGGTGTTGGCAGATGTTAAAAATAAGAGAATATAATCGGCGAACATGCATATTTTATGCTGATGCCCACCCAGTTCTATGCCTCTAATATTAGGGTCAGCCTTAACTATGTGCGCCAATGGCTCAATTAATAGGGCAAAAAGTAGGGGTGAAAGGGTACACCCCTGCCTGGTACCACTCTGAATAGAAAACTGAGCAGATTTGTAGCCCGCGTACTTGATGTATGCTCTCGGGTTATGATAATGTGCTTGTACCCAGGATAGAAAGTGCCGCCCAAATCCCCAGCAAGAAAGTGTATAGCGCATGTAAGGCCAAGAGATGGTATCAAATGCCTTCTTGATGTCAAGAGACAGGAGACACGTTGGCATTCGTCTGGTTTTGGCACCGTGGGTGAGTAGAAGTGCTCGCCGAATATTGTCACTAACCTGCCTATGGGGAATGAACCCAGTCTGGTCACGGTGTATGAGGTTGCCTATAAGTAAGTTTAGTTGTGTGGCCAGAATTTTTATTAGGAGTTTGATGTCATTATTCAATAATGATATAGGTCGGTAATTTGACCAAGAGGTGGTGTCCGTATCGGGCTTGGGGATCATGGCTATAACTTCGTGAGAGAATCTGATTGGAAGTTTTGTCCCTCCAGTAGGGCATTGAGTGGGCTAGTGAGCATTGAGGCTAGAAGTTGGGTGAAGTTTTTGTAGCATATTACGGAGAAGCCGTCTGGGCCCGGTCTTTTATGCGGTTTAAGGCTTTTAATGGCGAGAAGGACTTCAGCTTCTAAGATGGGGCATTCTAGCTGTTCTTGCTGTACAGCATTAAGTTCAGGGAGGGAGAAACGGGAGAATAGTTCATCTGCCTGGGTGGGATCAAAACTTGAAGCTGCGCTGTATAATTTGGAAAGCTTTGAGCGAAAGATTTCCAAGATTTTAGTGGGGTTACTAGTATAAGAGTCACGTGAGGTTCTCAACCTGACGGAGGAGCGGTCATTGACGACAGTTTTTAGTAGTCTAGCCATGGGGGTATTTGGTTTGTTGGCCTTAAGGTACATCAGATGCCGTCACTTGTGGATGGCTTTGTCTGTAGAGTCCGATAAACATGAATCAAATTCAAGGCGGGCCCTGTCAAGGTCAGACTTTGTCGCAGGGTTTGGTGTCTTTTGGAAAGCTTCATGACAGGAATTACAAGTAGCTTCTAATTTGGAGTACAGAGTCTTGCGGTCACGCTTTACTATTACCATTTGTTGTATCAACTTGCCACGTATGACAGGCTTATGAGCTTCCCAGAGAGTCAAGGGTGAGATGTCTGGGGTTGAGTTAACCTCAATGTACTCTTTAAGGGCTATTTCAATATCTTGTTTGTAGGATGGATGCGTTAGAATAGTGTCATTAATACACCAGGAGGTGTCTCGGGATCTGAGTACCAGGGAGGCCACTGTGGTTAACACTGCAGAGTGGTCAGTCCACGGGAATGGAATAATAATAGAAGCCAGGACTTCAGGGATCATACTAGACATTAAGAGAATATGATCTATGCAGGAGAAGGAGCGGTGCGGGTGTGAGTAATAAGTAAACTTTCTGCTGGTGGGGTTCATCTCTTGCCAAGTGTCAGCAAAGGAGTAGGTGGTCAGAAGTTGCTGGAAAGATCGTCTGGATGATTGATTGGGGGGAGATGGGGGAGACTTGTCTAAAAAAGGGAGTACAGTGTTGTTTGAATCGCCACACAATATAATGGTGCCTAACTGGTGTCGCTGGACGAGCTCTAGAAGGTGTGAAAGGAAGGGTACATGGTCCTGATTAGGAGCATAGTAAGATACTATCATCACAGCAGTGTCCGACACATAACATGTAAGGAGTAGGTATCTTCCGTCCGGGTCTTTTATTTGGTTGTAAAAGGGGTAGATCTATGGAAAGCTATGAGCGTTCCGCGTTGCTTTGTGGTGGCCGAGGCTAGGTAGGGTAAGAGGCATGTAAGAATTTGGGCGTGTGCTTGTCAAGGAGATGTGTTCCTGCAGGCAGGCGATATGTACCTTTTTAGATGAGAGCGCTCTCATCGCCTTAGTTCTTTTTTGTGGAACGTTAAATCCCTGAACGTTGAGACTGCAACTTGGGTGCGGGACACTAGAAATAAGATAAAGTTCTTATTGTGGGTCTCCTAGCTGCAGTGCGCAGCAGAGTCTATGAACTATTAACGGTTATAGATTTAACTGGAACAGCAGTCTAATAAAGAAAAGCTGTAGGGAATCAAGTCAGCTCTGCAGATCATGGGGGCTGTAGTTAGGTATAGGATCATCCCATCGTGGGGCTTAAAACAGGTTGTACTGGTTTAGTCACAGGTGGGGCACAGCTTTTAATACTGTGTCAAGGCATATGAGTGGTCTACGTCCAGAAGAGAGGAAGAGGCTGCAGTAGCCGCAACCCAGGTGCAATATCGGTCTCCATAGTCAAGTGATATATAGTCTTATGGGAGGCAGGAGTCCAGGTGTTGGGTTGTCGAAGATGGGAGAAGATCAAATAGAGTTTGTGCTTTATTGCAAGCTGGGATGCTTAGAGTAGTAGGAGTTGTCTTGAAATGGAGGCGGTAAAGAACCTACAATGTAAGGTTGATGCCTCAGAGTAGTGTATCAAGTAAACTTTAAGGGTTAGATAAGGGGGCAGACTTTCAGGAGATGGCGATCTGCGTCCAATGTGGCTCAGTCCAAGGAATCCTCTTTATTGAAGGTCTGATTGTCAAAGCGGCCTCTCTTGTGGAAACTCTGTTGGGTGTTGTTTGAGTGATGAGAATCTGTGAGATCTTTTTGAGGTGACCTGGAGGCAGAGCATCTGCGGGGGTTGTCAATACCCTGGGATCTTTTCAGCAGGCCAAGCTCTTCTAGGGCAGCTTGTAGTTCTGGGGCTGAGCGGCAGGTGTATTTAGTGTCCTGATGATTAAAACAGATTGAAAATGGGAAACCCCAGGGATAGGTGATTTTATGGTGCTGCAGAGTTTGGAGCAGGGGTTTTAAGGTTTTCCTTTTGGCCACTGTAATAGGGGAGGGGTCAGTGTAAATCTGATAGTGATAGCCCTGGAAGGCTAGAGAGTCCTTACCCCTAGCCGCTGCTAGCAATTTCTCCTTAGTGCAATAAAAATGGAGCTTAGCGATGACATCACGCAGGGGGCCAGTTTCTTTCTGGGGTGCCAGGGCGCGATGCACCCTGTCCATTTCCAATCTCTCGATTGGTATAGCTGGTTGTAGCTCCTGGAAAAGTGCCATCACTGTTGCATTTAAATCCATAACAGTCTCAGGGATCCCTCTGATTCTGAGGTTGGACCGCCTGGCCCTATTTTCATAATCTTCAAGCTTGTCCTAGAGCTGTGAGTTCTCCTCTCTTAAAGATTCAACCTCAGCAGCAGTAGCTTGAGTAGTGCATTCTAAGTCATCCACCCTGACTTCCAACTCTGCTGTTCTCATTCCCAAGTCTCTGATTTCTTTTGTTAACTTGTCAGTTATATGATCAGAGGTGTGCTTCAGGGCTTTTTGCAGCATAGTTTCAAATTTAGTGAAAATGTCAGCTTGTATAACTGTCTGGGCACGGCCTGTGTCCGAGTCTGACTCGCCGCTATGTTGTGCTGGCAGCAGGGACCGTTGCACTCCTTTAGCTGAGCGTGGTGTGCTGGAGTGTGTGGAAGAAGGAGGCGCAGGCGCCATCTTGGGTCCCGGCCGGGACAGAGCATCCTTGATGTTTTTTGTTTTAAATTTTTGTTTGGCTGTGCCAAGGACCATGTTTTCCGTCTCCACTGGTGCTCCGGGTGTTTAGGGACTGGTGGACGAGTAAATCGGAAGCCTGGATCGCGCTGTGTCCCCTCGTTCGGTCTTTAGCTAGAGCGGAGCTTCACTGAGGCATAACCGCTCGGCTCAGCTTCGCGCATGCGCCCCTCCCTGACAATATTTTACCAACAGAAACCAGAAGAAGACACCAAAAAAATGCTGGGTGTGCAGCAGAGAAGGAGTTAGGAGAGACACCAGTTTTCACTCTAATGTCCCTGTTTATATTCCAAAAAATAAAAAGCACAGCGGTGAATAAATACCACCAAAAGAAAGCCCTATTTGTCAGAAAAAAAGGATGTAAATTTTAAGCGGCGCAGTGCCAAATTGAAAAAAGTGCTCTGGTCCTAAAACTGGAAATCATTCCGGGGGTGAAGTGGTTAAACAATCAGATGCTACAGCCCTATTTATCAACACAAAAAGTCCCCCTTCTGGTATTAAAGAGTTGCAATTTACTTTTGGACATTTTTAATGCATACGCCACCTATCAAAAGTCAGCGGAAAGACCCAGCATCTTCCTCAAATTTATTGAAGAAATTGTCACTGCCCTGATCTACCAGCGAGGATCCCCCCTAGAAAGCATTTGCTCCGATTGTATCAGCAGACTTCATGAGCACCATTTCCCTGACAATATTTCACCGACAGAAACCAGAAGAAGACGCCAAAAAAATGCTGGGTGTGTAGCAGAGAAGGAGTTTTCATTGCCTCTAATGTCCCTCCCAACCAGGCCTATGCATCAGAGAATTCTTCAGCTGTTATCACAATATTAGCCCATATTTTGAACAGACTGCCATTTCCCGTTTCCAATATCTGTGCTGATTATTTGCCTGCTGCCTCAACCAACCATGCCACTGCCTTCTACCTGCACTGACCTCGGCCTGTTAATCAACAGATCTTTCATCCTGCTACTGTAGTAGTGAGATTAAAGATAACAGAGGGGTCTCACATATGTGATTGGCTTTAGAATAATGGTCTGAGTAGAGAAAAACAGTTTTTGGTTTTCTCTGGGTTTTGTAATTCACAGATCACGGTCTGGAGACTGGAGGTTTTGAAGAAATTTGGGTGGGAAGAAGTCTCTACCCCTGTCCCCATTCTTTCCTGACCAAGGCCCTAAGCTTGATGTTCCACCTGCTGCCTAAACCAATACTTTGGCTGTGCTGACCATATCTCTACTTGCTACCAGTAATGACCCAGGGTTTTTTATGAACCATGTTCCTGCCTGCTGCCTGGACCAATACTTTGGCTGTACTGACCATATCTCTGCCTGATGCCTATACTGATTATGGACAGTATTCCTGCCTGCTGCCTGGATGATTCCTTTCGTTGCTGCTGACCACATCCCTGCCTGCTACCTGGAGCAATGCTTTGGCTGTGCTGACAATATCTCTGCCTGTACTGAATATGGACAGTATTCCTACCGGCTGCCTGGATGATTCCTTTCGCTATCACTGACCACATCCCTGCCTGCTGCCTGTACCAATGCTCTCCTCTGTGGACCACTGCACTACTAAAACCACAGGTAATCGTTTGTTTACCCTTTGCTCAGCAGAATGTATTTTAGGGTGTAATTGGTATGTACATTTATGTGTTAGAAATATGAAGGACCTTCAAAAACGTGACAGGTTGTAATTTATTCACATGTGTAATTTATGTCCCTAGAACACCTGACGGTGCTCCTAGGATGTTGGGCCTCTCTATGTGGCTAGGCTGTGAAAAAGTCTCACACATGTGCTGTAATTATTGATATGTACATGCTATCTGTTAGAAATATCTTACAGAATTACAACTTTGTGTAAAAAAATACATTTTCATTTTTTCTTCCACATTTTCCAAAAACTTCTGGAAAAAAATACATGTTCAAAAGACTTATTACGCCTCATAGAATATACGTTGGGGTGTTTGCTTTCCAAAATGGGGTCATTTTGTGGCCGTTTCCATTTCCTGGTGCCCCAGGGCCTTCAAACTTGTGATGGGTAGTCAGGAAATTAGATGTGTAATTTATGCTCCTAGAACACCTGGAGGTACTACTTGGATGCTGGGGCTCTGTATGTGGCCAGACTGTGTAAAAATCTTACACTTGTAGTATCACAATACTCAGGAGGAGGAGTAGAATGTATTGTGGGGTATAATTCTTGCTATGTACATGCTATGTGTTAGAAATATCTTATAAATTGAAAACTTTGTGTAAAAAAATGTTTTCATTTTCTTTCTAGTTTTTTTTTTTAACTTATTATGCCTCATAGAATATATGTTGGGGTGTTTGCTTTCCAAAACGGGGTCATTTTGTGGGTAACTCCACTGACCAGGTGCTCTAGAGCCCTGAAAAATGTGATAGGTAGACAGGAAATTAAATGTGTAATTTATGATCCTAGAACGCCAGAAGGTGCTACTTGGATGTCGGATGTGGCCAGGCTGTGTAAAAGTCTCACACATGTGGTATTGCCATACTTCATGTGGATTCGCCATACTCAGGAGGAGTAGCAGAATGTATTTTGGGGTGTCATTCTTGCTATGTACATGCTGTGTGTTAGAAATATCTTATAAATTGACAATTTTGTGTAAAAAAAAGTATGTTTTCATTTTCTTTCCACATTTTCCAAAAGCTTGTGGAAAAAACAACATGTTCAAAAGACTCATAATGGCTCAAATAATATACAGTATCTTACAAAAGTGAATACACCACTCACATTTTTGTAAATATTTTATTATATCTTTTCATGTGACAAAACTGAGGAAATTACACTTTGATACAATGTAAAGTAGTGAGTGTACAGCTTGTATGCAAGAGATAGATGTAGTAGGTATGGCACTGTTCAGAAACTTGGGATGATGTGTGACTACCACATGTGTTTTTTTTTTTTAAATTTCCATTTAAAGAGTGAACCACAGCCTGACGTGACATGTGAGCTGTCATCTTTTGTAGCAGCTCCGGATCTCCTCTCTACAATCCTGCTCAATCCTGCTTACCTGTGCCTTAAAACTCACCGATTCCGACACCACAGCTACGGCAAAGACTTTCTTATTCCCCGTGGGTGTTTTAGTGGATGGCACAGCGGAGAAAAAATCAACCTCCGGTCATAATAAACATCACCACGCGCTTGGGACTCACAGGCCAAGATGGTCAAAACATGTGGCGTCCAACTAAAATTTTTAGAAGACAAAGTGGATTATTTAGAAAATTGCTTACGAAGGAATAACCTTGGTCTGGTGGGCCTGCCTGAGCAGGTGGAGGGCTCCGACCCGATATCCTTTCTGGAGTGCTGGTTCATGGAGTAATTTTGCAAAGATATTCTGTCCCCATGCTTTGTTGGAGAGGGCCCATAGAGTACCTGGTAGGCCTCTCTCTGTGGGTAGCCCACCCCATACAATGGTAATTCGTTTGCTTAACTATCGGGACAGGGACTCTATCCTCAGAGCTGCTCGCCTGAAGGGGAGCCTTAAGATTAACATTGCATCGGTTTCCCTGTTCCCTGACTATTCTCCAGCTGTGCGGATCCAGAGGGCCAAGTACCAGCACGTCAAGATCAAGCTGAGAGAGAAGGATATCCAACACTCCATGCTTTTTCCTTCCACTCTGCGGGTTGTCCATCAAGGTCAGGTCCAGTTCTTTCAAACTCCTGCTGCAGCCCTTTCCTGGTTCGAATCCCTGCATAGGCCTGGAGGGCCATCAGGGGAGTCTGTGGGCAGCTGAGTTACACACCCCACTTGTCTTCGGATAATTTCGTACTTACCTGTTTTTCTTCTGCAACTTGTTGTTCCCCTACAATGGGGCGGGTACGCACTGCAAACCTTGCCCTGGTAAGAGGGTCAAGATTCCACGAATGGAAACTAAGCTGCATTGACTGATTACCATTGTGATCATCTACTGTTTCACATACCGTTTTTTCTGACTTGGTCGTACAGGCCAGATTTCCACCTTTGTTAGCGGTTTTGGGTAGAGAGCCCGCTCCTTGTTTTCAGCGCAGGGCAGTGGGTTTTTGCTGGATGGGACTTTTCACCATCCGAGCTCCATGAGGTTTTGATCATTTTGTTACTTGGTATGATTGTGGTGTGTCTGTGTGTGTGTTTGTCAGGTTTGCTCTCCCTTTCACCTCCTCCCTCCTCACTGATTGCAGCCGTGTAGGGATTACGGGACCATCATGCCAGAATAATTGTGTCGCCTTCTTCACTAGCCCATACTCTTATCTTTCTCTATGGCAATGGTCACATACATCTCCTGGTATGTTTGGGGGTTAAATCCTAAATGTAACCACTTGCCGACCGCCGACCGGCATCTGATGGCGACAAAGTGGTTGGATATCGCAAACCGCCGTCACTGTGTTCTGGGGGGGCCAGGGAGCGGGTAGGGCAGACTCGATTGCCGCCGGCTACCCGCAACGGATCTCCATTCTCATAGAGGGGGAAGGGCTGTAATCACAGGCTTCCTGTATATGTAAGCTGTGATCGCTCCCCTCCCCCTGCCAGCCCAGCCCACATACAGTTAGAACACTCCTAGGGAACACAGTTAACCCTTAGAGTGCCCCCTTCAGGTTAACCCCTTCACTGCCAATGGCATTTACACAGTAATCAGTGCATTTTTATAGCACTGATCGCTGTATAAATGCCAATGGTCCCAAAAAGTGTCAAAATGGTCCGACATGTCTGCTGCAACCGTAGTTCCGCCGTACCGCTAAAACTCGCAGATCGCCGCCATTACTAGTAAAAAATAAAAACCCCAGAATTTAATTCTCCTCATCCGTAAACGCGGAAACTTTTGCGCAAACCAATCAATAAATGCAGATTGCAATTTTGTTTACCAAAAATATGAGGAAGAATATAAATCGTCCAAAACCGATGAAAAACATGTTTTTTTATATATTTTTTTGGATTTGTATTTTAGCAAAAAGTAAGAAATTTGTTTTTTTTTTGCAGAATTGTCGCTCTTCTTTTGTGGAAAAAAAGGACGCAAATTTAATTTGGGTACAATGTCGCACGACCTCGCAATTGTCAGTTAAAATGACGCAGTGCAGAATCGCAAAAAGTGTTCTGGTCCTAAAGTGTGAAATCCTCCTGGGGCTGAAGTGGTTAAGAGGGCCTCCCTATTTAGCTTTCTTAAATTGCACAAGCCACACATCATGTGTTTACAAGAGACCCATCTAACTGGGTCCAAGATCTTAGCCCTGAAAAAACAGTAGGTGATGTGTGGTTACCAGGGATAGGCACGGACCAAGGCTGTGGCGGACATTTTCCAAAGTACTGACCCTAGTGAAGGACACCAACATACATTTCAAATTAAAACCTTCACAAAACACGGTCTACTCTACTGGCCTAGTTCTACAAGTACAATTACGTTTAAAATAACATTTATATAAAGACATCGTCATCATTGGTGTCGGTGGGAGGAATAGTGCCCCATCATTGGTGTCGGTGGGAGGAATAGTGCCCCATCATTGGTGACAGTGTGAGGAATAGTGCCCCATCATTGGTCTCAGTGGGAGGAATAGTGTCCCGTCATTGGTGTCAGTGGGAGGAATAGTGACCCATCATTGGTGTCAGTGGGAGGAATAGTGTCCCATCATTGGTGTCAGTGGGGGAAATAGTGCCCCATCATTGGTGTCAGTGGGGAAGTGCCAGCTGAGAAGGGACCCCCAGAATCATGATTAACTAGACCATCCAGGGCCCAGCCAGCCCCAGTCATCCCAGGCAGGCCTGACCACCACATCCAGACAGTCCAGTCCCTGTCCCTCCCAGGCTTCCTGTGAAATTTACAGGCCTCAGAGTCAGGAGGAGCGTGCCAGCCAGGTGTCAACCTGGCTGGCAGTGCCTGGCACTGGCAGTCACCGTGAAAAAAGAAACTTACTCTGCTGCTGGCCTGGCACTGCTCGCTCCAACACAGTCTCCTCAGGACTCGAGTCAGGCAGGCTCGGCAGTCAACAGCGTCTCCTCTTCTCTGTCTGGCTGCAGGGACGTTGTGTCTGTGTTCTTCTTCCTGTCCCCGACCAAACTACCGCGCTGCTCTCTCTCTCTCCTCTCCGACTCCATGGCGCGTGCCAGCCGACCAGCCCCTTCCTCCTAGATCACTCCGCATGTCGCTGGCACGCAGTGCACACTGCTGAGGAGACCAGGAGGAGGAGTGGGCGGTGCCACGCTCCCTGGCCATCTTACTACGGCCTAGGAGGAGTTAGGAGAATGCAGGATGATAGTGAAACAAAAAAGTGATCTGTAAAAAAAAAAAAAGTCAGCGGCGGACATTAAAGGTAGAGTTGAGCGAACTTCTAGAAGTCCGGGTTCTGCTGGTTCAGCAGAACTTCGGGACAAAGTCCGGGTTCGGGTCCGGACAGAACCCGAACTTTGTCCCGGACCCCGAACCCCATTGAAATCAATGGAGACCCGGACTTTTAGGTACAAAAAGTGCTGTAAAATAGTCCTGGAAGGTCCTAGAGGTCTGCAAAAGGAAGGAAATGTGGGTAAGTGTGGGACAAGTGACCTACAAAGAAATGGGGACAGGGAAATAACTTTAAATATTTTTAAAAAAATAAAAACATAAAAAATGCAAAAATGGAGATCATCTTCAAAATGGGTCTGAAAAGTATTAATTAACATTAGAGGCCATAGAACTGTTCTAAAATCATCTTCAAACTGTGTCAAAAAAGTATAAATAAGCCGGGAGTACCCATATCACTGTTCTGCAAAATGTGTGTATCACTTTAAAGCAAACCGGAAATCATTACACATCTTTTATTCACACTTCTTTTTAAAATGTGTGTATCACTTTAATTGAAACCGTCAAACATTGCACATCTCT
>BLSH010226001.1:314477-337553 GCA_018402905.1 Glandirana rugosa
GATGAGCAAGTGTACACATCCCTTTCTGGGAATGCATAATCCTGTCTGTGTGGGGTCCGTATTGACCTCATACACCGCACCATTGGTGGTCCCTAGTCGTTCCACAGGCGAGGGCCTGTGGTCCCAGACTGTCCTGGCGGACATCAATCTCAACTCGCTTGGGCCTGACATTTCAAGCCCAGGCATGGCTTGAAACCCCACAGGTCCTGGCCCTGGGCCTGATAAGTTTTTTTCAGGCCCAAGCCCAGGCCACAAGACCATTAAAATTACTTTTTAGAATTTTTACGACATTTTTTCGGGTCCTTCCAGGATCTCCAGTTTTTGCATTTTTATGTTTTTATTTTTTTAAAAATATTTAAAGTTATTTCCCTGTCCCCATTTCTTTGTAGGGCACTTGTCCCAGCCTTACCCACATTTTCCTTCCTTTTGAAGACCTCTAGGACCTTCCTGGGCTTTTTTACAGCATTTTTAAGATTTTTCATTAAAATTACCAGAACACCGGACCCGAACCCGGACTTTTTTTGAATAGTCCGGGTCCCGGTCCTGGACACCCCAAAGTTCGGTACGGACCCGAACTTTACAGTCCGGGTTCGCTCAACTCTAACTACAGGCGGTCCTGTCAGACCCTGGTGTCCGGGAGCGGACACCTTGCTGATCCCTGGTGGTTACCACGCCACATACTCCAGTTATGCCTGGGGTGTGTCTGTCCTAATACGTAAGGGTCTTTCCCTACACATGTGAACGAGTAGTCTCAGATCCTAATGGGCGCCATGTGATATTGCATTGCTTTTAGCGGTGTTGTCTGTCCCCCATCTTTTTGAACCTGAGTGTTCAACTGGCAGTATTTACGGCAATAGCTACTCTCATTGTGGGGGATTTCATTTCTGTTCAAGACCCCACTCTGGACCGGATGAGACCCCTCCAATGCAAATCTAAACTCTTTGCTCAGTGGTGTGCCTCCTTCTGGATATGTGGATCTGTGGCGGCAACAGCACCCCACAGACAGAGTGTACTCAGGTCAATCTCATTTGTACCGTGCTCTTTCCAGGTTGGACTATGTTTTGGGTACTCTGGATTTGGTCTCAAGTGTTGGGACAGTTGTGTATTTGGCTCAGACGTTATCTGATCATTCAGCCCTGGCAGTGGACCTGGCTATGGGACATAGACCCTCTTTTCGGGTGTGGAGGCTCAGCCCTCTCTGGATCTCCACCCCAGACCTGCAGGAGTCTGTGTCCTAGGACAGGTCTCGATACTGGGTAGAAAATGCTCAATCCTCCCCTGTAGGCCCCACTTGGGATGCCTTCAAAGTGACGGTGAGGGGCTCCTACATTTAGAATATAGCCAAGCACAGAAAGCTCAATCAGGCTAATCTCCGATCTTTGGAGGCCTCCTTAGAGTCTGCCAGGGCCCAATATGCTACTACCCCTACCGCTGACTCTCATGGAACTTTGGTGTGTGCGCACAGGGCTCTAGACACATACATATGGCTGATATCACTCGGAAACAACTACTCTACCTGTCCGCTAGGTTGCATGAGCATAGTGGGAAAAATGGGAAGCTGCTAGCTTACTTGTCCCTTACTGACCATATTGACCGTTCTATCTCACAAATTACATTGCCTGATGGCTCAATTACTTCTGATCCCATTGGTATCAATCAAACATGCGGGTCCTTTTACGAGCAATTATACTCGGAGCCGGAACCTCCTGACAAATGGGAACTAGTTGGGTTTTTGGACTCAATTCAGTTTCCTATTTTGCAGGACTCCCATAGAACTATATTAGACAAACTCCTCATGGTAGAAGAAATCACTGAAGCAATTCTTTCCCTTCCCGCCAACAAGACTCCTGGGTTAGATGGGCTTCCTGCAGAATGGTACAAGGCCTATGCAGAGGACTTGGCCCAGAGAGTAAATTCACTGTTTCAGACAGCATTTGAAGATGGAACACTTCCAGATTCAATGGGGGAGGCCCTAATTGTGGTATTGCCCAAGCCCGAGAAAGATAAGCTATTATGTGGGTCCTACCGTCCTATCTCCCTGCTTAACGGCGATGCCAAAGTTTTGGCCAAGCTGCTCGCAGGAAGAATACAGCAGGTCATATCACATCTTGTTCACCCGCATCAAACTGGGTTCATGCCTGGAAAGAGCATGCATGACAATATTGGTAGGTTGTATTTAAATATACAAAGGGCAGCTGCCGACCTGCGGAGTGGTTTAGTGCTATACTTGGATGTACTGAAGGCTGTTGATGCTGTGAATTGGTCCTTTCTTTGGGAGACCATGCATCACATAGGATTTAGCCTTCAGTACATTCAATGGGTTTGTCTACTATACGCCAGCCCCAAGGCAAGGGTCTGTACCAATAAGGATGTCTCAGATGTGTTTTCAGTGCGGAGGGGTACGAGGCAAGGATGCCCACTTTCACTGTTTCTGTTTGCCCTGGCAATGGAGCCTCTTGCTCTGGCTGTGAGACAGAAGGAGAGGGTTGGGGCATCCGATATGGTGATCTATCTGAAAAAATGTCTGTATACGCAGACGATGCCCTAATTTACTTGGATGGTGCAGAGGACTCCTTTATGTCCCTGATGGAGGTGGTGGACGAGTTCGGAAGGGCTTTGGGGTTGCGAGTTGGTTGGGAGAAATATGTAGCCTTCCCATTGGGTCCCATTGCAGACTATTCCTATTTACGTATGTAACTGACTTTACACTCCACCTTTAAATATTTGGGGATACAGATACATGCTGATCTGTCAAAATTTGAATCCCTTAATTTGTCCCCCATTGTGTCGAACATGGAAACTAGGTTTCGCACTTGGACCTCCCTACCCCTTAATTTGATAGGTTGAGTAAACATCTTCAAAATGATATACCTCCCAAAGTTTGTATATGTATTTCGGGCCTCCCCAATGTTCTTAACCAAGCAATTTTTTAAAGGATTTAGACAAAATTTATAGTGCCTTCCTTTAGTCCTCGTATATCCAAATTGTCCCTCCAAGCGTCTAAAGCAGACGGATTTTTGACCTGCCCAATCCTATGGCACTACTATATAGCGACACAACTTACATACATATATGATTGGTTTATGGAGCCCTCTCTGAACTTCTCCACTTCTCTAATATCAGCAGTTTTTGGCTCTAAGGCCTCCGCAGTGGAGGCACAGCATAGATCTATGCCTAGACGCTGTTCACGTATGTCACCTGTAGATGTCAGCTGGCTAGCCTGGCAAGAGGGCAATAAGATATTAGGGCCCACTGAGGCCATGTCTTCTAATGCCCCTCTGTGGTACAATCCCAATTTTCTGGAGCTTCTGGATCACCCAGACTCTAAATGGTGAACCCGTTTGGGTATCACTCAAATGGCTCATGTTTTCCACAATAATGTTTTCATTACTTTTGACGAGCTTAAAGTTAAATGTTAGATAACTAACAAGTTTTTCTTTAAATACCTATTGTTACAACATGCAATCCATGCAAATTCGGGGGCTTATACCAGAGGCTCTCGGAGCTACCACTTGAAATGTTACTGTCCTCCATTGATATTACAAAATCAACCCCTTCCAAACTGCATATGGCAAATTGGGGCCGTTGCTCCCAGAGCTCACTGAGGAGGCATGGGAAGAGGTCTCGGAGGTTTGTTTTCTTGATCTAATAGGTTTAAATGACAATTATGTCCAATTTAATTTATTCACCAACTAGATTATACCCCCGCTAAATTAGCCCGTATGGGTCTTACCTCTGCTGCGTCGTGTCCTAGATGGGGTGAAATGCATGCTGATTGTTTGCACATGTTTTGATCCTGCACTGTACTTACCCCATGTGGATAGGGAAATAACTTAAAATCACATAAAAAAAAATAAAAATGGGAGGAGGAGGTGGATGTGGAGTAGAAGCCTAGAGGTTGACTAGGCCGTGACCGTGGCAGGGTAGGCGGAAGTGGCGGTGGTGGAGGAGGAGGAGGAGGAAGAGGAGGAGGAGGTAGCCAACACTGTTTTTTGTTTGTTTGGGTTTTTTTTAGAATTGGAGTAGACCCCAAAATACTGAGACATATTAAAAAAAACAAGGATACCAATGGCTGTGTCTAAATGTCTATTTTGCACAAGGTACAGACAAGTCTTGTGGGATCCAGGCCTGGTTCATTTTAATAAAGGTTAGCTTGTCCACGTTGGCTGTGGACAGGCGGCTGCGCTTGTCTGTGATAAAGCCCCCTGCCGTACTAAACACACGTTCAGACAATACAGTGGCTGCAGGGCAGGCCAGCACCTCCAAGGCATAAAGGGCAAGCTCAGGCCATGTGCCCAATTTGGAGACCCAGTAGTTGAATGGGGCAGACCCATCAGTCAGTACGTGTAGGCGTGTGCACACATACTGTTCCACCATGATGCTGAAATGCTGCCTAGCAGCGTTGCCTATCAGCTTGTGGTGCTGTTTGTGGTGGCATGCTGCTGACAAAGCTTTTCCACATTTCGGTCATGCCAACCCTGCCTTCTGAGGTGCTGGCGGTGCCACAGCTGTGTTGGTGACCTCTTCCTCCTCCTCCTCCTCTGCCTTAGCCTTGTGCTTCCACTGAGCCCCCGGTGTCATTTGGGGATGCCCTCAGCAGCGCGTCTACCAGAGTGCGCTTCTAGTCATGCATCTTCCGATCACGCTCCAGTGAGAGAATTAAGGACGGCACGTTGTCCTTGTAACGGGGATCCAGCAGGGTGGCCACCCAGTAATTAGCACAAGTTAAAATGTGGGCAACTTGGCTGTCATTGAGCAGGCACTGCAGCATGTAGTCGCTCGTGTGTGCCAGGCTGCCCAGAGGCAAAGACAAGCTGTCCTCTGTGGGAGGTGTATCATCTGTGTCCTCTGTATCCCCCCAACCACGCTCCAGTGATGCCCACGAGCTGCGTTGGGTGCCACCCTGCTGTGAACACGGTTTCTCCTCCTCATCCTCCTATTTATCATCCTCGTCCTCCTCATCTTCCAGAACTGTCCCCTGGCTTGAAAATTTTTGACCTGGCCTATGCTGTTGCAGGAACCCACCCTCCGAGCCACTTGTGAATGACTGGCCTGATAACCATGGAAATGACCCCTCTTCCTCCTCCTCCTGTGCAACATTCTCTTCCATCATTGCCCGGAGTGTTTTTTCAAGGAGACAAAGTAGGATAGTATTGCTGAGAACAGCGGCATCGGTACTGGCCATGTTGGTGGAGTACTCAAAACACCGTAATATGGTACTCAGGTCTTGCATGGAGGCCCACTCATTGGTGGTGAAGTGGTGCTGTTCCGCCGAGCGACTGACCCGTGCGTGCTGCAGCTGAAACTCCACTATTGCCTGCTGCTGCTCGCACAGTCTCTCCAGCATGTGCAAGGTGGAGTTCCACCTTGTGGGCACGTCGCATAGGAGGCGGTGAGCGGGAAGGCCGAAATTCCACTGCAGTGCAGGCAGACAAGCAGCAGCAGGGTGAGAACATTGAAAATGCGCACAGACGGCCCACACTTTCTGAAGCAGCTCTGACCTATCCGGGTAGTTTTTTAGAAATTTGTGCACCACCAAATTCAGCACATGCACCAGGCCAGGGATGTGCGTCAAACCGGCTAGGCTCAGAGCTGCTAAGAGATTTCACCCATTATCACACACCACCATGCCGGGCTTGAGGCTCAGTGGCAACAACCACTCATCGGTCTGTTGTTAAATGCCCGTCCACAGCTGATGCGCAGTGTGGGGTTTATCCCCCAAACATATCAGTTTTAAAACAGCCTGCTGTCGTTTCCCCCTGGATGTGCTGAAGTTGGTGGTGAAGGTGTTACGCTGAGCGGATGAGGAGGTGGTAGAGGAAGAGGAGGAAGTGCAGTAGGAGGAGGAGGCAACAGGAGGCAAACAGAAATGCCCTGCAATCCTGGGTGGCGGAAGGACACCCTCCCCACCACTACATTTGCCCAGTGTGCAGTTAGCGAGATATAGTGTCCCTGCCCGTGCTTACTGGTCCACTTATCAGTGGTTATGTGGACCTTGCCACAGATGGCGTTGCGCAGTGCACACTTGATCTCGTCCCCGACTTCTTTGTGCAGGGAAGGGATGGCTCGCCTGGAAAAGTGGTAAAACTGTCCGTGTCCACCAGACGGAATGACAGCATTTCAAAGGCCAGGAATTTTGAAATGCTGGCATTCAGGGCCAGGGATCGCGGGTGGGTAGGGGGGTACTTCCTCTTTCTCTCCAGTGTTTGGGAGATGGAGAGCTGTAAGCTTCCATGGGACCATGGTGTGGAAATGCTTGGGGACGGTGGCGGACATGGTGACGTGGCTGTTACATCATCTGTTTGCTGGGTGGCAGGTGCCACTGGCACTGTAGAGGTGGAGGAAGAGGCCGAGGCAGCAGCAGAAGAGGAAGCAGGAGAAGGCCGAGATCTTTCTTGGATTTTGAGGTACTTATTCCACTGCAGCAAGTGCTTTGCATCTAGATGCCTGATCATGGAGGTTGTGCTCAGGTTTAGAACATTTGTGCCTCGCTTCAGCCTCTCATTGCACAGTGTGCAAACCACAGTGTCTTGTAGTCAGCACATTGTCTTAAGAACTGCCACGCCGGGGGAACGCCTTTGAGCTGCCTTTGGTGTGCTAGGTCCCTGGGTGCGGTGGGTAGTAGCAGGCGTACTGTCTAGGGGACGCTCACTCCGCTTTTGCAACCTGCTTCCTCATTTGCTGTGCTGGTGCCTCTGTGCGACCACCACCTCTTCCTCCAAACTGCACACGTCACTCGCATGACCTTCATTCCATGTGAGGTCTAGGACCTCATCATCCTCCACATCATCTTCCACCCACCCTTCACCACTGCCCTCCTTGTCAGTCTGCACACTGTGGAAAGCCGCAGCAGTTGCCACCTGTGTTTCGTCATCATCATCATCATCACAGATGTGCTGCCGTGGTGTTTCCATGTCCTCATCCTGAACCAGAAGTGGTTGGGCATCAGTGCACTTAATGTCTTCCACTTCTGGGCCAGGGCTATGTGGATGGCCCATGGAAAGCACAGCAGCAGAGTCATCAAAAAGCATAAGAGACTGCTGCATGACTTGGGGCTCAGACTGCTTGGCTGATTTACAAGGGACTGAGATGAAAGACAGATGGCCATGGGGTTTAGGTGCCAACTCTGAGCTTTCATCAAGGGACCGGGTGGGAGACAATGTGAAGGAACTGGAGGCATTGTCAGCCACCAAATCTACTATCTCCTGTACTTGTTCTGGCCTCACCATTCGTTGAGCGCCATTCGGGCCTACCATATAACGTTGAAGGTTCTGCCGGCTACCTGAGGAAGGTGTTTCACTTGTGCGTGTAGCTGGCACAGATCGACCACGTCCTCTCCTTGCAACAGGAGCTTTAGCAACACCAGCAGCACCACAACCACCACCACGTCCCTTATTTGGCCCTCTACTCATTCTGGACACAAATGTACTATGTAGCACTATTTATTAATACAAAAAAAATAATAAATTATTATTATTATTTAAAAAAAAAAGAAAATTGTAGATGCACTTTTTATTTTTGTGCAAGAAATGCACCGCTCACACCAGCAGCAGGAACCTCTCCCTACACCAGTATGAGATGATTTTTGAATGATAATCTGTCTTTCACAGCACCGACAGGAAACTGTCCCTACTGCAGTATGAGATGATTTTAGAACAATAATATCCCCCTCAGAGCACCAACAGAAACCTCTCCCTGATGCAGTAGGAGATGGTTTTATAACGATAGACTCTCCCTCAGAGTACCAACAGGAACCTGGCCCTAATGCAAGAGTAGTTGTTTTTAGAACGATAAACTCTCCCTCAGAGCACCAACAGGAACCTGGCCCTAATGCAGTAGTAGTTGTTTTAGAACAATAAACTCTCCCTCAGAGCACCAACAGGAACCTGGCCCTAATGCAGTAGTACTTGTTTTTAGAACGATAAACTCTCCCTCAGAGCACCAACAGGAACCTGGCCCTAATGCAGTAGTAGTTAGTTTTAGAACGATAAACTCTCCCTCAAAGCACCAACAGGAACCTGGCCCTAATGCAGTAGTAGTTGTTTTTAGAATGATAATCTCTCCCTCAAAGCACCTACAGGAACCTGGCCCTATTGCAGTAGTAGTTGTTTTTAGAATGATAAACTCTCCCTCAGAGCACCAACAGGAACTTGGCCCTAATGCAATAGTAGATTGTTTTTAGAATGATAAACTCCACCTCAAAGCACCAACAGGAACCTGGCCTTAATGCAGTAGTAGTTGTTTATTAGAACAATAAACTCTCCCACAAATCACCAACAGGAACCTGGCCCTAATGTAGTAGTAGTTGTTTTTAGAACGATAAACTCTCCCTCACAGTACGAACAGGAACCTGGCCCTAATGCAGTAGTAGTTGTTTTTAGAACAATAAACTCTCCCTCAAAGCACCAACAGGAACCTGACCCTAATCAGTAGTAGTTGTTATTAAAATGATAAACTCTCCCTCAGAGCACCAACAGGAACCTGGGCCTAATGCAGTAGTAGTTGTTTTTAGAATGATAAATTTTCCCTCAAAGCACCAATAGGAACCTGGCCCTATTGCAGTAGTAGTTGTTTTTAGAATGATAAACTCTCCCTCAGAGCACCAACAGGAACCTGGCCCTAATGCAGTAGTAATTGTTTTTAGAACGATAAACTCTCCCTCAAAGCACCAACGGGAACCTGGCCCTAATGCAGTAGTAGTTGTTTTTAGAAAGATAAACTCTCCCTCAGAGCACCAACAGAAACCTGGCCCTAATGCAGTAGTAGTTGTTTTTAGAACGATAAACTCTCACTCAGAGCACCAACAGGAACCTGGCCCTAATGCAGTAGTAGTTGTTTTTAGAACGATAAACTCTCCCTTAAAGCACCAACAGGAACCTGGCCCTAATGCAGTAGTAGTTTTTTTAGAATGATAATCTCTCCCTCAGAGCACCAACAGGAACCTGGCCCTAATGCAGTAGTAGTTGTTTTTAGAACGATAAACTCTCCCTCAGAGCACCAAAAGGAACCTGGCCCTAATGCAGTAGTAGATTGTTTTTAGAACGATAAACTCTCCTTCAAAGTACCAACAGGAACCTGGTCCTAATGCAGTAGTAGTTGTTTTTAGAACGATAAACTCTCCCTCAGAGCACCAACAGGAACCTGGCCCTAATGCAGTAGTAGTTGTTTTTAGAACGATAAACTCTCCCTCAGAGTACCAACAGGAACCTGGCCCTAATGCAGTAGTAGTTGTTTTTAGAATGATAATCTCTCCCTCAGAGCACCAACAGGAACCTGGCCATATTGCAGTAATAGTTGTTTTTAGAACGATAAACTCTCCCTCAGAGCACCAACAGGAACCTGGACCTAATGCAGTAGTAGATTGTTTTTAGAAAGATAAACTCTCCCTCAAAGCACCAACAAGAACCTGGCCATAATGCAGTAGTAGTTGTTTATTAGAACGATAAACTCTCCCTCAAAGCACCAACAGGAACCTAGCCCTAATGCAGTAGTAGTTGTTTTTGGAATGATAAACTCTCCCTCAAAGCACCAACAGGAACCTAGCCCTAATGCAGTAGTAGTCGTTTTTTAGAACGATAAACTCTCCCTCAAAGCACCAACAGGAACCTGACCCTAATGCAGTAGTAGTTGTTTTTAGAACGATAAACTCTCCCTCACAGCATCAACAGGAACCTGGCCCTAATGCAGTAGTATTTGTTTTTAAAACAATAAACTCTCCCTCAGAGCACCAACAGGAACCTGGCCCTAATGCAGTAGTAGTTGTTTTTGGAATGATAAACTCTCCCTCAAAGCACCAATAGGAACCTGGCCCTACTGCAGCAGTAGTTGTTTTTAGAAAGATAAACTCTCCCTCAGAGCACCAACAGGAACCTGTCCCTAATGCAGTAGTAGTTGTTTTTAGAACGATAAACTCTCCCTTAAAGCACCAACAGGAACCTGGCCCTAATGCAGTAGTAGTTGTTTTTAGAATGATGAACTCTCTCTCAGAGCACCAACAGGAACCTGGCCCTAATGCAGTAATAGTTGTTTTTAGAATGATAATCTCTCCCTCAAAGCACCAACATGAACCTTGCCCTATTGCAGTAGTAGTTGTTTTTAGAACAATAAACTCTCCCTCAGAGCACCAACAGGAACCTGGCCCTAATGCAGTAGTAGTTGTTTTTAGAACGATAAACTCTTCCTCAGAGCACCAACAGGAACATGGCCCTAATGCAGTAGTAGTTGTTTTTAGAATGATAATCTCTCCCTCAAAGCACCTACAGGAACCTGGCCCTATTGCAGTAGTAGTTGTTTTTAGAATGATAAACTCTCCCTCAGAGCACCAACAGGAACCTGGCCCTAATGCAGTAGTAGATTGTTTTTAGAATGTTAAACTCCACCTCAAAGCACCAACAGGAACCTGGCCTTAATGCAGTAGTAGTTGTTTATTAGAACAATAAACTCTCCCTCAAAGCACCAACAGGAACCTGGCCCTAATGTAGTAGTAGTTGTTTTTAGAACGATAAACTCTCCCTCACAGTACCAACAGGAACCTGGCACTAATGCAGTAGTAGTTGTTTTTAGAACGATAAACTCTCCCTCAAAGCACCAACAGGAACCTGACCCTAATGCAGTATTAGTTGTTATTAAAACGATAAACTTTCCCTCAGAGCACCAACAGGAACCTGGGCCTAATGCAGTAGTAGTTGTTTTTAGAATGATAAATTTTCCCTCAAAGCACCAATAGGAACCTGGCCCTTATGCAGTAGTAGTTGTTTTTAGAATTATAAACTCTCCCTCAGAGCACCAACAGGAACCTTGCCCTAATGCAGTAGTAGTTGTTTTTAGAACGATAAACTCTCCCTCAAAGCACCAACGGGAACCTGGCCCTAATGCAGTAGTAGTTGTTTTTAGAAAGATAAACTCTCCCTCAGAGCACCAACAGGAACCTGGCCCTAATGCAGTAGTAGTTGTTTTTAGAACGATAAACTCTCACTCAGAGCACCAACAGGAACCTGGCCCTAATGCAGTAGTAGTTGTTTTTAGAACGATAAACTCTCCCTTAAAGCACCAACAGGAACCTGGCCCTAATGCAGTAGTAGTTTTTTTAGAACGATAAACTCTCCCTCAGAGCACCAACAGGAACCTGGCCCTAATGCAGTAGTAGTTGTTTTTAGAATGATAATCTCTCCCTCAAAGCACCAACAGGAACCTGGCCATATTGCAGTAATAGTTGTTTTTAGAACGATAAACTCTCCCTCAGAGCACCAACAGGAACCTGGACCTAATGCAGTAGTAGATTGTTTTTAGAACGATAAACTCTCCCTCAAAGCACCAACAGGAACCTGGCCATAATGCAGTAGTAGTTGTTTATTAGAACGATAAACTCTCCCTCAAAGCACCAACAGGAACCTGGCCCTAATACAGTAGTAGTTGTTTTTAGAACGATAAACTCTCCCTCACAGCATCAACAGGAACCTGGCCCTAATGCAGTAGTAGTTGTTTTTAAAACAATAAACTCTCCCTCAGAGCACCAACAGGAACCTGGCCCTAATGCAGTAGTAGTTGTTTTTGGAATGATAAACTCTCCCTCAAAGCACCAATAGGAACCTGGCCCTAATGCAGTAGTAGTTGTTTTTAGAATGATAAACTCTCCCTCAAAGCACCAACAGGAACCTAGCCCTAATGCAGTAGTAGTTGTTTTTTAGAACGATAAACTCTCCCTCAAAGCACCAACAGGAACCTGGCCCTAATACAGTAGTAGTTGTTTTTAGAACGATAAACTCTCCCTCACAGCATCAACAGGAACCTGGCCCTAATGCAGTAGTAGTTGTTTTTAAAACAATAAACTCTCCCTCAGAGCACCAACAGGAACCTGGCCCTAATGCAGTAGTAGTTGTTTTTGGAATGATAAACTCTCCCTCAAAGCACCAATAGGAACCTGGCCCTAATGCAGTAGTAGTTGTTTTTAGAATTATAAACTCTCCCTCAAAGCACCAACAGGAACCTGGCCCTAATGCAGTAGTAGTTGTTTTTAGAATGATAATCTCTCCCTCAAAGCACCAACAGGAACCTGGCCCTAATGAAGTAGTATTTGTTTTTAGAACCTATAAACTCTCCCTCAGAGCACCCACAGAAACGTTTTCCTAATGCAGTAGTAGATTGTTTTAGAATGAGAATCTCTCCCTCAAAGCAACAACAGGAACGTTTCCCTAATGCACTATAAGATGGTTCTGAGCGCTAATGTTTCTCTCACAGGACCGCAATGAAGGTCTCCCTAATGCAGTCTGAGATGGTTGTGAACGTTAATCTTTCCCTCACAACAGTGGCATGAACCTCTCCCTACTCTAGTCTGAGACGATCTGACACACGGCGCTACGTGACTCCAGCCCCATATAGAGGCTGGGTCACATTCTGCACTGGCCAATCACAGCCATGCCATTAGTAGGCATGGCTGTGATATCTTCTAAGGGCAAACTAGTGAAAAGCCTGTTGATTGGCTGCCCAGCAGCTATAGAAAAGGCACCAAAAATACCCGAATACTGAACCCGATCCCGGACTTTTTTTTTTAACGTCCGGGATCGGGTTTGGGGCACGATCGCCCCAAAGTCTGGTACGATCCCGAATTTTACAGTCTGGGTTTGCTCAACTCTAGATATATTTTCTTTCTTTGAGGACACTTTAGGCATACCTGTTCCACAGACTCCAGACACTCTGAATGTAACCCACCCAAGCTCTGGGTCCGGCTGGATCCAAGGGGTGTCGTTCACCACTGGCTTTACTAACTTTCCCTTCCCCAGAATTGTCGGGGCCAAAGCCACTTCACAATATATAGTTGGCCATGTTTGGCTCTATGTTATGGTACATGTAACGCTACTATTATATACTCTTAATGTATCTGTGATTGTACATCTACTGTTTTTTTCTTTTAAAAATCAATAAACAAATACTTAAAAAAAAAGAGTTAACCACATAAGTCGCTCTTCAGTGCCATTTTTTACTTAATTTGGCCATGCTATCTAAGGTCAATGACTCTAAAACACATATAAACCTCAAATTGGTGATTTAACTGAAAAACAAATATGGAAATCAATATAAGAAACCAATGTTAAAAAAAACTATGTTAAAATCATTTATTTTTTTCAAAAATGTTTTCCATTAAAAGAGTGAACCACATAAGCCGCACTTCAGTGCCTTTTTTTGCAAATGTAGACTTCTGGCCCTGTTCCGAGACTTAGGATGGTATGTTACTGCCACATGTGTTAAAGTGCTGGTGCTATGGGGTACTAGATTTTAACATACATTCTGAAATACATGACTCCAATATGAAACTCAATATAAGAACCGATGTTAAAACATCAAAAAAAATTTTAACATCGGTTCTTATATTGAGTTTCATATTTGCTTTTGAACTGAATTGCCTATCTGAGTTTTATATGTGTTTTGGAGTCATGTATTTCAGAATGTATGTTAAGATCTAGTACCCCATAGCACCAGCACATTAACACATGTGGCAGCCACATACCATCCTAAGTCTCTGAACAGGGCCAGAAGTCTACATTTGCAAAAAAAGGCACTGAAGTGCGGCTTATGTGGTTCACTCTTTTAATGGAAAACATTTTTGAAAAAAATAAATGATTTTAACATAGTTTTTTTAACATTGGTTTCTTATATTGATTTCCATATTTGTTTTTCAGTTAAATCACCAATTTGAGGTTTCTCTGTGTTTTAGAGTCATTGACCTTAGATAGCATGGCCAAATTAAGTACCCTCTAGCACCAGCACTTCAGCACATGTGGTAGTCACACATCATCCCAAGTTTCTGAACAGCGCCATACCTACTACATCTATCTCTTGCATATTATTGTATACCCCCCCTTTTGGGGAGGTAACAGTAGGGGCTGCAGTTCCATCTACCCACCCACCATATGCACACTTACCATCTGCGCGGAACTACCATCTTCCCACCTCATCTGTACAGCTTGTATAACAGTGTAAATTTGCTGTCCCTTCAAAATAACTCAACACACAGCCATTAATGTCTAAACCGCAGGCAACAAAAGTGAGTACACCCCTAAGTGAAAATGTCCAAATTGCCACTGGAGTCCTCTTCCACTACTCCATGATGACATCATGGGGGTGGTGGATGTTAGAGACCTTGCGCTTCTCCACCCTCTGTTTAAGGATGCCCCACAGATGCTCAATAGGGTTTAGGTCTGGAGACATGCTTGGCCAGTCCATTGCCTTTACCCTCAGCTTGTTTAGCAAGGCAGTGGTTGTCTTGGAGGTGTGTTTGGGGTCGTTATCATGTTGGAATATTGCCCTGTGACCCAGTCTCTGAAGGGAGGAGATCATGCTCTGCTTAAGTATGTCACAGTACATGTTGGCATTCATGGTTCCCTCAATGAACTGCAGCTCCCCAGTGCCAGCAGCATTCATGCAGCCCCAGACCATGACACTTCCACCACCATGCCTGACTGTAGGCAAGGTACACGACTTTGTACTCATCACCTGGTTGCTGCCACACACGCTTGACATCATCTGAACTAAATAAGTTTATCTTGGGCTCATCAGACCACAGGACATGGTTCCAGTAATCCATGTCCTTGGTCTGCTTGTCTTCAACAAACTTTGTGGGCTTTCTTGAGCATCATCTTTAGAAGATTCTATCTTATTGGACGACAGCCATGCAGACCAATTTGATGCAGTGTATGGTGTATGGTCTGAGCACTGACAGGCTGACCCCCAAACCCTTCAATCTCTGCAGCGATGCTGGCAGCACTCATATGTCTATTTCCCAAAGACAACCTTTGGCTATGATGCTGAGCATGTGCACTCAACGTCTTTGGTCGACCATGGTGAAGCCTGTTCTGAGTGGAACCTGTCCTGTTAAACCGCTGTATGGTCATGGTCACTGTGCTGCAGCTCAGTTTCAGGGTCTTGGCAATCTTCCTATAGCCTAGGCCATCTTTATGTAGAGCAACAATCCTTTTTTTTCAGAGACTTCTTTGCCATGAGGTGCCATTTTGCACTTCCAATGACCAGTATGAGAGAGTGAGATCGATAACACCATATTTTACACACCTGCTCCCCATTCACACCTAAGACCTTGTAACACTAACGAGTCACATGACACTGGGGAGGAAAAATGGCTAATTGGGCCAAATTTGAACATTTTCACTTAGAGGTATACTCACTTTTGTTGCCAGCGGTTTAGACATTAATGGCTGTGTGTTGAGTTATTTTGAGGGGACAGCAAATTTACACTGTTATACAAGCTGTACATTCATTACTTTGCATTGCAGCAAAGTGTCATTTCTTCAGTGTTCTCACATATAAAGATATAATAAAATAATTACAAAAATGTGAGGGGTGTACTCACTTTTGTGAGATACTGTATGTTGGGGTGTTTGCTTTCCAAAATGGGGTCATTTTGTGGGCGGTTCCGTTGTATTAGTGCTCCAGGGCCTTCAAAAGTGTGATAGGTAGTCAGGAAATTAGATGTATAATTTATGCTCTGAGAATACCTGGAGGTGCTACTTGGACCCTAGGCCTCTGTATGTGGCCAGGCTATGTAAAAGTATCACACATGTGGTATTGCCATACTCAGGAGGAGTAACAGAATGTATTTTGGGGTATAATTTTTGGTATGTACATGCTAGGTGTAATAAATATCTTATACAATGACAACTTTGTGTAAAAAAATGCCTTTTAATTTTCTTTCCACATTTTCCAAAAACTTGTGGAAAAAATTGACAAATTCAAAGGACTCATTATGGCTCATAGAATATATGATGTGGTGTTTGCTTTCCAAAATGGGGTCATTTTGTAAGTAGTTCCACTGTCATGGTGCTCCAGGGCCTTCAAAAATGTGATAGGTTGTAAGGAATTGTGTAATTTATGTCCCTAGAACGCCTGACGGTGCTCCTTGCATGTTGGGCCTCTGTATGTGGCCAGGCTGTGTAAAAGTCTCACACATGTGGTATCGCCATACTCAGGAGGAGTAGCATAATGTGTTTTGGGGTGTAGTTGTAAGAATGCATATGCCATGTGAGAGAAATAACCTGTTAATATGACAATTTTGTGAAAAAAAATAAAAATAAAAAAAAATTAAATTTTGCAAAGAATTGTGGAAAAAAATTACAACATGGGGGTGCATGCACGGAGTTCTCCAAAATGGCCACTCAGACCTGGAGCTCCGCACTGTCCCTGCTGTTTGACCCCCACCGCAGAGACTAGAGCCCTCGGCCCGCACAATAAATAGCCCTGATTGATAGGGGAACAGCAGCTGAAGCTCCAGATGACTTCGGGCTCGGTCCAGAGGGACCTCACTCGTCAGTTAGACGCCACGCTACTACAGCCCGGCCCAGTGATTACCCCATTGCAGTATATGCCCTCACCAATGGACACATCTTCCCTAATAGGAAGGTCACTAACCGCCATCACTCCCTCACCTGTGGCTGATTTGCTGCACAGCACAGAGGCAATGGGAATGGAGGACCTTGTCAATTCCACAGCATCTAACGATTTTCCCTTTATGATGCAAGCCTTTTCAAAACTGTTAACTAGAGGCCTGTCCCAAACGGCTGGTCAGATCACTTCATCTATTCATGCAGACCTTCAACAGCTAGGCCTGAGAATAGAAGTGATAGAAAAGAAGACTGATCAATCAATAGCCAGGATCAATCAGAACTCATCAAGAATCCAAGAGCTCCAGGAGAATTTGGACAACCTCGAGAATAGGAACAGGCGTTACAATTTTAGAATTTGCGACCTTCCGGAGTCTATTAAGGAAATACAGCCTGTAATCCACTCTTTTATCAAAGACTTAATTCCAGACATCCCAGAACACAAGCTGGAACTGGACAGGGCCCATAGGGCTTTGCAACCTCCCTGCACGGATGGTCTACCATGTGATATCATAATCAAACCATATTACTATGCAGTAAAGGAAGTAGTGATGAAGAGGTCACGTAATGTAGAAAATCTCTCCATCCAAGGCCACTGAATACAAATATTCGCTGATATCTCGCCCTTTACAGTACAGAAAAGGCGTTTGTTAAAGCCTCTACTCCAAGTACTGACGCAAAAGGAAATCTCATATCGTTGGTCTTTACCCTTTCGCTTCAAATTTTTGTACAGGAATACTTCTCATGGATTCTCTTCCTTCCCAGATGGGGAGTGCCTGTTGCTGCAAATGAGGCTCATCTCACAAGAATTACCACTCTCACCGAACAATAGAGCATCAGCTTCGTCTGGCAAAATCAAAATTGACTCACCCAGGACCTTCCTGTGGGACCTAATTTTCCGAGTTGGCTAAGTTTCTCTACTATCCTTCCTCCCCCGATTATTGTTTTGATTCCCTTTGGTGCAATATAAAATGATTTTTTTGCCTCATTAGAGGTTGCATGTTCTTCATTTAGCATTGACTTCCCGTGCACAGTTTGCAAGGGACCATTGGGGAGCCCAACCCTAGAGGTCAGCCAGAATACTTTCTGATGTCTAGGCCTCTAGAAGACGTTCTACAATATTCCACCTTATCCACCTGTTATACCCCCTAATCAGAACATTACCTTCCTACAGCTTGAATTTGAGAATGGAACTTTATTCCTATCACTCCCAGAGCAGGGGGCTTCATCTCGGTATAGAGGAAACTCTAGGGGCTTACTTATTGACCTCTTGTAGCCAAGATTCTCCTGAGTCCAGAGCTCATTAGTTAGCTAAGTTGTCATAGTTTGCTTAAGATGCGGAGGCCGGGCGGCTTCAATGCACCTACACCTGTCTCCGAGAGGACCTTGGATATCTCCCGGAGCCAGAGAGAGGACCCCCAATTTCGGGGACATTAACCATACGTACACCTGGTACAGGAATTGGCAGGTCCCTTCCTGTCCCAGTCAAATTGTATTAATTAAGATAATTTTGGATTATTACTTACTACTTTTCCTCTGTCTCACTCATTTCTTTCCTTTGTTTTCTTTCTCTTCTGAGCTCCTAGAACTTCCAGGGTATAACCTTCCGGATCACACATGTTCACTCGACCAGAAGTCTGGACCATACCCTAACGGAACCACGAGGGTCCCATTCGTCTTTTGATAATCAGGTAAGATTTATTCCCCAATTGCTCTTTTCTCTCTCTGATTCATGAATAGACCAGCACACAATACACCTAAATTATACAGATTATTTCACATAATGTACAAGGGTTAAACTCACCCATAAAACGTAGAAAGTTATTTCAATACTACCACTCTTTTTAAAGGCAGATGTGCTACTGTTGCAGGAGACTGACTTCCGCAGAACCTTTAACCCACCATTTCTTCACAAAAAGTACTCGCAGTTCTTTCTGGCATATGCAAAAAACAAGACAAAAGGGGTTGCTATCTGCTTGGCGAGACATTTAAACTTCTCGCAAACCAAAGTACTTAAAGATCCAGAGGGTCGTTATTTGCTCACTATGGGCACAATAGAGGGAAAATCATTCACATTTGTATCTTACTACACACCTAACAAGGGCCAAAGAAAATTTTTGTAACACTTGCTATGGACCTTGAAACCATATTTTCAAGGAACAGTGGTCATAGGGGGAGATATAAATATCCCCCTTGACCTCTCCCTAGACAAAAACAAACGGAATGGTTCAAAACCCAAATGACCAGACAGAGCCTAAAAATAGCACAAGTGTTAAACACGCTAGGCTTAATAGAAATATGGAGGGAATTGAACCCCCATATTAAGGACTTCACTCACTACTCGGCCTCTCATAGTACTTACTCCAGGGTAGACCACATCTTCCTACACGTTTCCATGGTACCCTTAGCTTCCTCCTCCAGAATTCGAGACACCCCACTTTTGGACCATTCAGTAGTATCACTCACACTGAACTGCCCTAGCGGACCAAGATGGTCCACGAAAAAGGCGAATTAATGAAACTATACTATCAAACCCAACCCATTGCTCAATAATAGATAAAGCTTTGAAAGACTATTTCTCAGAAAATGATAACGAACCTATATCCCTGGCCACTCTCTGGGCAGCCCACAAAACTGTACTGAGAGGGAAGTTGATACAGCTCTCCTCCCAGTTGAAATGCCAACGCAGCATGGAAATACAGAAACTAAACAAAGATTTTATTACCCTAAGTAAAGATCACAAATGCAAAACCAAACCCAGAGACTTTAGCTCACCTGGAAGTGGCTCGAACCAAACTCGATTTGGCTTTGACCACAATCGCAGATAAACAAATAAGATGGATGGGTGCAAGATTCCACTCACAAAGCGACAAAATTGGCTCTAAATTAGCAGATAAGTTCAGCCCTAAAGCACACAACAGAGACACTCCCCAAAATTAACACAGAATCAGGAGACTTGACCCAGAACCCCACTAAAATTCTAGAAATTTTTAAGAACTTTTATGCAAAACTGTACAAAGAAGACCAGCCGACACCTCCACATAAAGTTTTTATAGGACGTCCCCCTCCCCAAATTATCACATGACCACATAGAAAATTTAGGTTAATCAATCACACCGTAAGAAATACTAGACAGTGTTAAGGGGCAAAAAACAAATACCTCCCATGGCCCAGATGGATTCGCAGTCATATATAATAAAAAATTTGGACCCACTCTAGCGCTTGTCTCATCTCTTTAACTCTCTCCGGGATGAAGCAACACTTAAAAAGAACCTGAACTCAGCCTTTATTTCCGTCATCCCAAAACCAGGCAAGGATGCAAGCGACGTTAGCAACTATAGACCAATTTCTCTCATAAATAATGATTTAAAAATACTAACCAAAATTTATGCAAATCAACTCTCCAGCTTCATATCTCATTATATACATAAAGACCAGGTGGGCTTCATCCCAGGGAGACAAGGGCCTGACCAAATTAGAAGAGCTGTAGACATCATTTACATATTACAATCCCACTGGGATGGAGGGGCTCCTCAGGAGGGATTTCTGTTTTCCATTGATTTACAGAAAGCCTTCGACTCGGTCTCATGGAACTACATGTTTGAGATCCTGACAAGATGGGGTTTTGGCCTGAAATTTTTAAGCTCTATGCAAGCTCTATATTTGAACCCGTCCGCACAAATTCACCTTTTGGGACAATACTCTGATGGTTTCGAGATCAAGAAAGGGACCAGACAAAGTTGTCCTTTATCCCCCTTGATCTTCACGATCGCCATAGAAATCTTGGCAATTGCCATTAGAACTCACCCCGACATTAAAGGGGTCAAATGTGGATCACAAGAACATAAGTGCGCTTTGTTCGCAGATGATCTGCTGCTTTTTATTACATCCCCATTAATTTCCACACCCAACCTAATCAAACTTCATTGAGAATTTGGAGTAGTCTCTGGGCTAGTGGTCAACCTTAGCAAGTCAGCAGCACTCAACATATCTCTCCCGTCCAAGATAGTAGACCAACTAAGAACCCACTTCTTGTTCAACTGGGCCTTGAATGTGATCCCTTACTTGGGTAGCAACCACTCAAACAGGATAGATAGGCTATTCTCAGACAATTATCCCCTGATGTTTAAGAAAATGGAGGAGGAGCTTTGGAGGTGGGCGGGGTGTGGTCTATCCTGGTTGGGGAGGATAAACGCGATAAAGATGACCCTTTTGCCACGTCTACTGTATTTATTTCACTCTATCCCGATCCCACTCACTGAATCAGTATTAGCAGGGGCCCAATCTAAAATGAATGCTTTCGTCTGGGGGGACAAAGGCTATTATTGTTCTAAAGAAATCCTTTATAGACAAAAAACTCAGTTTTTTGTCTATAAAGGATCTAAAGGGGGTCTAGGGTTACAAAGACTTTGGTGGTACTACCAGGCTGCACAACTGGCCCAAATTTCTGTGGCGTATTCTAGAGATCCCAAACCTGATTGGCTTACAATAGAAAGACAGGCAGCTCCTTCTTACAAACCCGATTTTCTCCTATGGTGCTCTCCTAAAGCTAGACCTGCAAATCTCTCCCCTACTCTGTCCCATTCACTGGCACTCACCGACAAATTATATAAACAAAGCACTTTGATATCCAAGATAAAACCCCTAAGCCACCTTTTCAACAATCCTGCATTCCCACAGGGAAGGAACATTCTAGCCTTCAAATGGTGGCTTAATAAGGGGCTATTCAGGATTGGCCACTTCTTCACCTCCTCTGGTCCTATGTCTCTACAATATTGCAATAGTAAACTTGAAATGCCAAATGAAGAAAAATTCAGATACTCACAAATCACACACTTTCTACATTCTTTATCCCATCGGAAACTAGAACCCCCCGTAACCTACATCTTATGAAATATGGTGCTCTGAAAACATGAATCAGGGGGGGGGGTCTCAGTTATATACATGGCCTTGGTGGATAAATCAGATAAACAGGAATATGCGAGGGTTTTGGAAACTCATTTATACATACAACTTGAACCAGATAAATGTTTTTCCTCCCTTCAATCCTCTTATAACTGAGTGATAAACATAACATTGATAGAAGCAAATGTTAAGATTCACGCCAGATGGCACTACGTGCCCGCCAGACTGGCAAAAATTTACCCAAACACATCTCCCTTTTGTTTCAGGGGATGCAAACTGGAAGGTACAACATTCCACAAGTGGTGGACCTGCCCTCGCATATGCAATTTTTGGAACAAACTTCTCCAGATGGTGCGTAGAGTGGTAGGAGTAGCGCCCCCCCAGGACCCAGCCATACTCTTATTAAATCATAAGATACAGGGCATCCCTAAGCACACTCAAAAACTCCTCTTCTTTATGTTTCTAGGAGCCAAAATTATGATTGCCAAATCATGGAAAAAGCCCTCAGTCTCCTTTAAAGCAACAAAACGAAAGATCTCATGGATCATGTCCCAAGAACAAATTGTTACAAAGCTGCTAGACAAAGTCCAACAAGACAGTATGGGACCCATGGGCAAGATTCATAGGTGTTCCTCCATACCCTGGTCATATAGCAAACCGATCTTCTCATTCCGGAAATGCTCTCCAGTCCTTCTCTGTTTCTACCCCCGGACTATCCCGGACTATCTTCTTCCTTTCCCATCTTATTCTTCCTCTCCTTACATCTTATAAAGCAATCAAGATAGAGGTTGATACCGGGTTACAACCCAGGAATATGACCCAAATTTACTTTTCTCCAGGCGGAGAAGTCTGCCTAACCCTCGGGCACAATTTGTTTCCATAGGGGTGCCGGAGGGCTGAGCAGAACCTTCTGACAAACATAGCTGGGTTTAATATGTGTACTATAACATGACCATGACCTGTATCTATGGTTAGGAAGGGAGTTTAAGTGCCCAAAGAGCAAGTGGTTAAACAAGATGGTATCTGCCATTGCCAACCCCAGCTTGTGTCACCTCATCAATACATTTTACTACATTGGCATCAAATGAAGACAATTTATACAAATATTCCTAGAGAATCTGAGAAAAAAATGTTTATTTTATACAGGTGATACTCGAAAAATTAGAATATCATGCAAAAGTTCATTTATTTCAGTAATGCAACTTAAAAGGTGAAACTAATATATGAGATAGACTCATTACATGCAAAGCAAGATAGTTCAAGCCATGATTTGTCATAATTGTGATGTTTATGGCTTACAGCTAATGAAAACCCCAAATCCACAATCTCAGAAAATTAGAATATTACATGCAAACAATAAAACAAGGATTGTACATAGAACAATATCAGACCTCTGAAAAGTATAAGCATGCATATGTACTCAGTACTTGGTTTGAGCCCCTTTTGCAGCAATTACTGCCTCAATGCGGCGTGGCATCGAAGCTATCAGCCTGTGGCCCTGCTGAGGTGTTATGGAAGACCAGGATGCTTCAATAGCGGCCTTCAGCTCTTCTGCATTGTTGGGTCTCATGTCTCTCATCTTTCTCTTGGCAATGCCCCATAGATTCTCTATGGTGTTCAGGTCAGGCGCGTTTGCTGGCCAATCAAGCACAGTAATCCCACGGTCATTAAACCAGGTTTTGGTGCTTTTGGCAGTGTGGTTAGGTGCCAAGTCCTGCTGGAAAATGAAGTCAGCATCCCCATAGAGCTTGTCTGCAGAAGGAAGCATGAAGTACTCCAAAAT
>BLSH010226001.1:339338-354414 GCA_018402905.1 Glandirana rugosa
TCCTATTACATGTCTTGACGAGTATCTGACCTCTATTATCTACACACCGGATTGACCGAAACTAACCTGATTCGTTCTTAGGAAGTATTTATCGTAACCTGACGTAATCTTACGTGACCGTCGACTAGATTAGTTGATTTGTCACTAAACGATATATCCTAAAAAACTTCTTGTCCACTATTCGACCGTGGTCTTCGCTGGGTGACACGAGGACGGATGTATTTGTACAGACAAGTTTAATAGACTTACACGTACAGTTCATTTTTAGAAAACTTTGTTTATTGAAATTTTCATTTCTAGAAAAACATCGACCGGTTATTGTTTCAAAAGATTTTTACTTGACATGCACATTCAGATAATTTGAACAGACATGTTTATGTAGGCAGGAGCACAGTGGGTCGCTTCTGGTGCCAGCTTATCACCTGTTCTTCAAAAAATCCTATATAGCAAATCACTGTTTAGTTGATTAGATCAGCTGCCAGTGCATTCTAATGCAGTCCAATGCTATTTATGAAGGATTCTTGCTTAGTCCAATCAAAGCCAGTTAGGCCACACATCTATTATCTCCAGTCTATGAGCAGTTCTGTACATTATCCTCTTATTAATGCACTATTATCCTGTTAACATTTGGATTTTTTCACATAATACACAACTAAATGAATAATTCAAGGAATTACCTAGAATGAGTAATGTAATTAACTGTAACTTTCAAGATATTTAGGAGGTTAATTAGGTAATTTTTCCCATCATAACAGAGTAGAATTATTAATTGCTATACACTAATGTCATTGTTTTATAGTTACAGTAAAAGAACAGGCAAATCAAATTACAATAGGAGCATATGTTAATTGGGCATCACCTGTAATTGCCAGTAATACCTAATTAGCAGCAACAGACAAAATACATAGCTAGATAGATGAACACAAATTTAGAAACGGGTCTCTGAACTGTGACTTAATAAGGAAGCATTTAAGTTATGGACTGAGATTGCAAAAGATTCTATTAATTCACCTAGCTGGATGGACTCTGTCACTAAGGCAGATCCTGCATATGAAAATTTGAACTTCAGCCCAATCAGACACTAATGAATGCCGCACCTCATCTCATAAATCATAAGACAAACAAAGGCGAGGTTCCCAGTGAGGACTATAACGGTGCCAGCACACAAAGAGTTACTTGATACATATTTGTTAAAACATCATTTTTTTTTTTTGACATATTAAAAGTATTAAACACATATAAAAACAAGAGAGAACATAGTGCCAATACAATTTATTGTTGGGTTAATGTAGCAGTTGGTGGTTTGCAGTATGGTGTTCCTCCCAACATGTTTCACCATCCATATGGCTTCCTCAGGGGATTTTGGCAACCACCACATTGGACTTGATAAGAAAAAAGAAAAGTATAAATATAAAAAGGTATGTACAGTTGGGACACACCACAATAATAAAAGGAAAATAACAATTCATATTTGGTGGTTTGAAGTAATCGATCCACATGTCACACACCCTTCACTTCATACTCACCCCAAAGGGGGCCACCTCAGGAGCACTAACCAACACACTGCCCAAGATGGGACAAGGCACCATGCGATCACAGAGGGTGCAAAACATCCAAGCTACGAATAGTTAGTGTTTGTATATCATTAAATAGATCTCATTTTATATTTCTCTAGCTAGCTAGCGTTTGCAAAAATGGGCAAAAAAATTGCAAAAAATAAATAAATGAGAAAGGGCACCATGCCCAATAAATTTGTGTGTATATAAGGTAGAGAAATAACTTACTTGGACAACAGATTATACACCAATCAAAGAGGGTGCGCCTGACATCAAAAAAGATGGAAATGGACTGATTCAGCAGTAAAAATGCTAGAGAAGAAACGATAAAGAGCGGTTGGTCTAGAGGGGGTGAATGGCCAAGTTCCAACTTTATTTAATCTAAATAACTCAATACTGAAAATGGATATTAGACAAAGAGTAGAACAAATGTAAGGAAGATGAGGTAGGTATGTATCAATGAAGATACCAGAAAAGACATGATGCTTACATCAGTGTAACCATACATGTGGCATTTTTAATCAAACAAAGCACATATACGCATAAACAAGCGTGCATGTGCAAGTTGTGAGTTGCAGAGCCGGCTTTAAGGCAGGGCAAAAGGGGCAGCTGCCCTGGGCCCTGTCATTGTTGTGGGGCCCAAAGCAGCTGCTTAATACTTGCCAACTATCGTGGTTTAAATTCCCTTGTTCCTTGAAATTTTAGATCTGTGCTGTGTCCCGACATCTAAGTGCTGCTTCTAAAGCTGCCCAACTCTGCCCTATGGTTGTGTACAGATGACTCACCTGCAGACCCTATGTTTACATGTAAATAACCGGCATTGATATGTAAATAGCGGCAGCATTCATATGTAAATAGTGGCGGCCAGCTGCACTGATATGTAAACAAAGGTGGCATTCATATGTATATCATGCCCCCTCCCCCAAGGTCATATTCACCATCACCTATACTGGATGCTGCCCACTGGAGAGAAAAAGGCATGCTTGAAATTCCACAGCACATGTCAGCAGATGCGTGAGGGTGTCATTAATAATTGATGCCACTGCTGTGTATCTGCTAAAGGGCAGTACATTTCTGTGGTATCAGGAAAGCAACTTTGCACTCCCCAGTCCATAGTGTTCAGGCAGTGAGGCGATGATGTGCTGTAACCTCTAGCAACCAATCTGTGGGCAGTAACAATGTGCAGTAACCTCTAGCAACCAATCAGTGAGCAGTATTCATGTACAGTAATCTCTAGCAACCAAACAAGCAGAAAGCATGTGCTGTAACCTCTAGCAACTAATCAGTGAGCCGTAATGTGTGCTGTAACCTCTAGCAACCAGTCAGTAACTGGTAATGATATGCTGTAACCTTTGGCAACCAATCAAAATGACTGCTGATCTGATTCAGTAAACTGATTTTGAGTCTAGTTGCTATTCATTGTATGTCTCAGAGCAGGTGGAGAGTGAAATTGCATGGGGGGGCCAAGAAAATATATTCCCAGGGTCCAATCAATATTAAAGATGGCTCTGGTGAGCTGCATCAGCCCAGCACACTATTACGTGTATTACCCAATCTAAAGTTTATTCAGTCCCCCTGTGATGGTAATTCACCCCAAACAGAGAGAAGGGAAAAGGAAAGTTTGTTCCTTTGTACATGTAGTTTAGACATACCTATATAGAGATATACATCAGAGGAACATGGTATAGGGATATAAAGTAACAAATGGACAATTCATATGTGTGATAGAGAACAAGTTTAGCCAGTGCTAAGCAGCAAGAGAAGACCAGAAAGCAGCCATCGTATTAGGCATACTTGTGGTTAAAGAGAGTTTGACATACACCAGAAATGGCCAAAGTTTCACTGAATTGTGACTTAATAAGGAAGTATTTAAGTTATGAACTGAGATTGCAAACGATTCTATTAACTCACCTAGTTGGATGAACTATGTCACTAAGGCAGATCCTGCATATATAGTAGTTGTGGTTATAAATAAAATATACTGTATAAAGGGTTTTGCATGCACTTTCTTTTAGAAGAGTTTTATTGATTTTTGCTTGTGCACAGTTGGGTGGCAGTAAAGACTTCTGTGGTTACTAAACTGTTTTTGATGTAAAGGACAGCAGTGTAAATTTCATGAGATATTAATCATCAGTGGTAATATTGAGGTAAATATAACATAAAATGTGGTGTATTTAGGAGAAGAAAATCCTTACCACATATCATATATTGCATTAAAAAAACTGAGATTTAAAGTCTTGTTATACTTACCTGCTCTGTGCAGTGGTTTTGCTCAGAGCAGCCCATATCTTCCTCTTCTCAGCTCCCTCGCTGGCGTTACTGGCCCCTCCCTCCTGCAGAATGCCTCCATAGCAAGCATCCCCTTGATGCCTATGCATTTCACAGGGAAATAATCTACTTTCTCGGGACAGAACAGTGATCTAATAGTTTGTTAAAAGCTTCTAGGTTTGTTAAAAATAGCACATCGATCTGGCGAGGGCAGAACACAGCAGATGGAAAAAACTCATCTATGGCTGTGATTACTACACACTGTCATATATCTTTTGCTTCAATGTAGTTTATTAGTATTAATATGGAATACAGGTAACAAAAGAACAGATCAAACTGTAAACATTTGTACGCACAGGGATGTACAGAATATCATAGGACCATGACAAACAAGAGACAAGATTTCAGTATAGGGGGCCTTATGGGCCCAATCGGGCCTAATCGGGTCGGTCAAACCTAAAGCAGAGTAAGGGGTAGACTCTTGGATCATAACTAACCATAGCAGGATGATATACGGAGAGTTCCCTATCCCCCCTCCCAATGGTCGCCAGGTATCCCCACCCCGCTCGGCACCCCTATGGGTACACACTGTGCCAAGGACAAGTGGAAAGAGCCAGCATCACTAGAAGGGCACCAGAGACCATTACCCACTATGGCCTTAAAAAAGAGTTGACTCAAGTTCTTCAAAATATGCCGAGATATATGCCGAATTGGAGTCAGAATCAATGGAGGAGCCATTCCGGAGAGCGTTAAAAGATTTTGCTAGATAGGGGGCCAAAATGGGAGCAAATGCCTTATAGTAGCCTACAGAAAAGCCATCGGGGCCCCTGGGCTGACCCATTTTTAAGGTTTTTAATGACCCTCAGTATCTCTGACTCCGAGATCGGCTCCTCCAACTCATTACGATGCGGAAGGGGCAAGCTCGGGAGTGAGACATGCTTCAGAAAATTAGCAATTTGATTGGCGTTAGAGTGGGGTCCTCTCTTATATAGCTTGAGCTGAGTAGAAGCTGTGGAAAGTGGACATGGCAGCTTTGGGGTTGCAAGTCAAGAGCCCTGAATTAGCGTGAATCTTAGGGAAGGAAAAGAGCCTATATTTGGGAGACAACCTGGCGGCACGTCTAGGTCCTATTTTGTCCTTCAAGAGATAGTGTCTGGCGTTGGACCAGAGCATCTCCTTACCACCTGTGTAGTCAGGGCTAAGTTGAGGGCAGTCTAGCGGCTTCCCTGGCTTTCAAAGATTCCGCCGAGGGGCGATATTTATGAAGTCTAGCTGGAGGCTAGCCAATTCTAATCTTTTATTTTTTTTACTTTGGGCCCCAAAGTTCCCTCTTAAGACTGCCTTATGAGCTACCCATAGGGTGGAAGGAGAGATCTCTGGGTTATCATTGGTATTAAAGAATTGGGAGATCTCTGAAGCAAACATTGAGGGCTGGACTGGGTCGCTTAATAGGCTTTCTTTCAATCGCCAGCAGTAAGGTCCTGAGGGAGCTCGTGATCGTGTCATAGACAGCAGCACCATGGCGTGGTCAGACAGGGGGGAATCCCTGATCACAGATCTACAGGCCTGGGGTAGGGCTGTAGCCAATAAAAATATATGGTAGATTCTAGAGAGAGACTGATGTGGGGCCGAAAAGTGAGTGAAGTCCCTGCCTGTGGGGTTCAATTCCCTCCATATGACAACTAACCCTAGGGCGTGTAGGGAAGCAGCTATCTTTGAACTATATTTGGGGGGGAAGCGGGGTCTAGAATTTCCCTTTCTAGTTTTATCAAGAGCTTGGTCAAAAGCCATGTTTGTGTCGCCCCCCCAAAATAACCGTACCCGTAAAATGGGGGGAAAGGGCTTTCAGCATGTTTGAAAGAAAATTAGCCTGGCCCTTATTGGGGGCATAATACGAGATAAGGGTATATTCCGCTCCATCAATAGTCCCTGAAAGGAGCAGTAATCTACCCTCCGGGTTGGAAATATCCTTAGAAAGGGAGAAGGCAATTCTCTTAGAAAAAGATACCCACTCCCTTTGTTTTATCTTCTGCATTAGACAAATATGAGATTGGGAATCTCTGGTGAACTATTTTGGGTCTGAAGTTTCTAGGGAAGTGCGTCTCCTGTAGTAGGAGTATATCTATATGTTGGGAGTGGTACTGTGGAAAGATTTTGCATCTCTTGATTAGGGAATTGAGGCCCTGAATGTTATGAGAGACATTTTTTTATAAAGGGGGCTTGGTTATGAGGCATTGTGGAACAGAGGGAGGCACCAGCAAATAAACGGCAGAGACTTACCCAACTTTGATGCAGCGGTTTTCAACCTGCTCCGAGAGCAGCCGTGTTGTGCATCCGGCCATGAGGAGAAAGGTAGATTTGAGGTTCCTCGAAGTCTGGTGGGGAAGAGAAATAGAACAAGAGCATAAGAAGCAGTTAAAAGGACATGAGGTGAAAAGAAGAAAGAGAAAGAAATAAGTAAACAATGGTCCCTCAGGACAGGGGCCCTCATACTGGCAGTAGTGTGGGGGGACATAGCCTCCCCACACTAGAGCCCCAACAGAAAGTACCGCCTCGCTGTTATGCGAGACCGATGTCACACCGGGGGTAGGTGAAGATTCCTATAACCTCGATGTGATTGGAGGTGCATGCAAACCGACCCTGGCCCATCCAAATTAACACAAAAAAACAAAACAAAATAGTCCCGAGGCTAGGGGAGGCCTCGGCGTGTTCTGACGTAAGCAGCAGTAACCAGGAAGGCTTTGCGGGGAAGCCTAGGGTCACTATTGGGAGTCCCCAAGGGGAGACCCAATATGTGCCGCACTAAAGTATAAATTTAGGTAAACTGATAATAGACAAAAGAAGAACTAAGATCCGGAACAACCTGCTGTGAAAAACTCTCTCCTTAAAATGATCTAAAAAATAAGTTTGTAGAACTGAGGAGAGAGCACTCACAGAGATAAAAACAAAAAACAAGAACGAGTCCATAACCAGTCAGTAACGAAAGTAGCCAGGACATTTCCATCAGAGTATCAATGGTGTATGTTCGCAAGGAAAGAACAAGAGATCAATGGTGGCCCAGGAAGTCCTCAGGGTGGTCTTGCATCTTTGGAGCATTTGGAGGTCTGCGATTGCCATAAAGGAGCAACCGGGCTTGCTGGAGGTGGTCTCTTGGAAGATCCTTGGGTTTTTGAGTGGTGTAGCATCCGAGTGGCCCTGAGCCGGTTCTCTGGAGATGAGGCCCAATTTTAAGAGTAGGTGTTCTCCTTCCTGGAGGGAGGTAAAGCCGTAGGTCTTGTTCTGGAAGGTGAAGTTCAGCTTAAAGGGAAAGGACCACCAATACTTAATGTTTTTTTGGGAGAGCACCAGGAGTAGGGGCCTCAAAGCGCAACAGCGCTGTATAGTAAAGGGGGAGATGTCTGTGAATATCTGGACCTTATGTCCTTGAATGAAAATTTGGTCAGACCCCCTGGATCTTCTCATGATTTCTTCCTTCACATTATAGAAATGTGGCTTAACAATAATGTCTCTGGGCAAACCGCCTGCTCTAGGTGGTTGAAGGGCCCTATGTGCCCTATCCAGCTCCAGTTGGTTCTCCTGTAAGTCCGGGATAAGATCTTTAATGAAAGCCCTGGCTGCATCAGGGGAGTCCTTGTAGCTCTCCGGGAGACCCCGGATTCTAAAGTTCTGAAGTCTGGAACGATTTTCGAGTTCATCTAATTTATGCAGGGCTGTTTCTAGTTGCTCTTGTAAATTTTGTATGCGGGCCGTATTCTGATTAACTCTTGAGATGGTCTGGTCAGTTTTTTGTTCCATGTGCTCAATTCTAGACCCCAGGATGTGGATGTCTGTCTGTAGGGTGGTTGTAATCTGCATTGCTGTTTGAGCCAGACCTCTGGCCAGAAGCTTAGAAAAGGCCGCTATAAGGGTGTTATAGTCTGGGGGGAGAGACAGGCCCGGGGAGGCCTGTGTATTCCGAGCCATGTCCCCGTGCAGCACTCCGTTGGGAGTAAGCAGGAGGTCCTCTATGGTTCTCTCTATGAGAGATTCTGTGTCTGAGGGTGAGGGAGGCAGGATGCCTGAGGGGATCCCTCCAGTCAGACTCGGAGCCGGGCTCGACTGTGAGGGGATCCCAGAGATGGCCTCCATGTCCTCCTCCTCCCTCGTGCAGGATGGCGGCTGCCATTTTGCCTGTGGGGTCCGGGCCCGAGTCGGCAGATAATTGACGGGAGAGATCCCTCTTGGCACCCTCCTGGTGCTTCAGTATGTGTCCCAATAGTTCCCCTCGTTGCTGGAGTAGCAGGGGGTTACCGCTGCTCAGTCAGAGCGGCGCGGCGGGAAGAAAGCGGCCGGGTCGGTGCGGAGCTCCGGGAATGGACACCTGACTCCGGAGCTCCGCACCGACCCGGCCGCTTTCTTCCCGCCGCGCCGCTCTGACTGAGCAGACATAAGATATATGACCGCCCCTCAATATCATGGCCATAGATTCCCATTGTCACAACCTAAACAGATAGAAAAATTTGGGCACCAATGTCTGCCCGGGGATAGCTATGGGGTAGTAATTGCTCAAAGAGTACTTAGTGTAATACCATGCCAGTAATAAAACAAATAGGAAATAACATACTTATTATATAAAGTTAATCTCAGGCAACACTTTGCTATAACATAAACAATCTACTACATGAGTGCCCAAAAAATTATATAATTTTAATGTAAACATAAGTGACAAAATATTAATAAAGTGTCATAGTTCAAAAAGGTCTATGGTGCAATCTTGAGTGCTATTTGTGCCTTATTCCCAGGGTTCCCTCTGTGTATTCCACCATGTGTTGTGATATTTTGCACACCACACTCACCAGATGTCAGTGATTCCCTTACTGTACAGTAAAGGGAGTCAATAAGGCTTGTAGGGCTTTAGAGGGACCAATCCCACAATCCCTGATGTTTCCTGGTTGCTCTCACAAATCCTTACTCCTCCTTGTTACGGTCTGATGTGTTCTCCCAAATGTTAATAGGCAGACAAAAAATAAATGGAGACAGCCTCTCATAGTATAAAATCCTTTGGTAGGTTTATCCATTAAAATGCAGTTTAAAAAAAGCACCACTATAGTGATAATACAATGTCAAAATTATAAAAAAAACGGGCCACTGGGATGTACAGAAAAATGAACGCTGCCTAGAGCCTAGCGTGCGTTCCACTGACTGGGCTGGAGTTGACACATTGGAACACCATCTTGACGCGTTTCATCATCAATAAGGGACGTTGCTTATTGGTGACAAAACGTATCAAGCTGGTGTTCCTGTGCGTCACTTCCGGCCCAGCTAGTGGAACGCATGCCAGGCTCTAAGCAGCGTATTATCACTATAGTGGTGCTTAAGATTGCACCATATACTTTTTACACTATGTCACTTTAATAATATTTTGTCATTTATGTTAATGGCAACCATAGTATATCACATATCATTTTTTGGACAATCATTAGTATATTTTTCATGTTATAGCAAAGCGCTGCCTGATATTAATTTTATATTGATTAACCCTTTGTTGGAAATAACAGACAGCAGCCGCAAATATTAGTACTACTATTGTTTTGTTTATTCAGGAACAGGTGTTTCTTTCTAGTTCATAGTTAACATACTTACTATATTAGCTAAATGTACATCTATTTATGATTATACCACACATTCAGCATTGTGAATTTTACCTTTGGTGCCTATCATGTCAGGCAGTGCAGTTATCATACTTGTTGGATGAAGTATACATGGAAATCAATTGAATATACAGAGTGTTTTGTGCTTAAGATTATGCACCCACACATTCATTTTCCATGGAACTACTGATGCAACTACTGATAGAAATCTGTCCATATATTTGATGGTAAAAGAATGGTCATAAAAGCAAAGTCATTAAACTGTGCTTTGGGGTCCATTCACACTTGCCAGGTGAGGTGGGGCTGCATTGGGTGGCTATTTCAGTGCAGTCCCACCACAACACAAGCAAAATGTCATGTCTCCTGTGTGCCCAGTTCCCTCCACTGTGCCAATTAAACTTAAAGTGTTACTAAACCCACAGCAGTAAAATCAGTTTGTATATGCAGCATAGCATGCTTGCTATACTCACTGTTAGAGTTGAGCGAACCCGAACTGTAAAGTTCAGGTTCGTACCAGACTTTAGGGTGTCCGTGTCCCGAACCCGGACATTTGAGAAAAAGTCCGGGTTCGGGGTTCGGGTATTTTTTCATGCCTGTTGAATAGCTGCAGTGCAGCCAATCAACAAGCATTTCACTTGTTTGCCCTTAGAAGCCATCACAGCCATGCCTACTAATGGCATGGCTGTGATTGGCCAGTGCATCATGTGACCCAGCCTCTCTATAAGCTGGAGTCACGTAGTGCTGCATGTCACATTATCTCATACTAGTGTAGGGAGAGGATGCTGCTGCTGCTTTGAGGGCCAGATTAGCTTTAGAAAATCAGTTAAAAACAGCGATTTATTGGTGGGTGGGTGCTAGAGGAGATTTTTGTTTGCTAGAGTACATTTTGTTTGCTAAGCAAAGTGCCTCATATAAAACCTAAGCAATTTTTCTGTTTGTGAGGTGGGCGTTTGCAGCCATTTTTGCAAGTACAGTGCACTTGCAACTGCTTGTGTGTCAGGGACACTACTTTAATCGTGTTCTGTTAGTTCAGTTGGCAACATTTTGCCATATTTAAATACTGCTTTTACATGCAGTTAGACAAATTAAAAAATGTTTTGTTTTTTTTGGTGCAAAATATTATATTTGCGGCCAGCGGGGCATTTCTTGCACAAAATTAAAAAGTGCGTCTACATTGCTGGTTTAAAAAAAAAATATTCTAAATATTACATTTGCGACCAGCGGTGCATTTCTTGCACAAAAATAAAAAGTGCGTCTACATTGCTGGTTTAAAAAAAAAATATTCTAAATATTACATTTGCGACCAGCGGTGCATTTCTTGCACAAAAATAAAAAGTGCGTCTACATTGCTAGTTTAAAAAAATATATATTCTGGGGGCGTGGCCTGACGCGACGGAGAGCAGACGTCATGCATCGGAGCTCCGATCCGAATCCAAGCAATCTATTGCCATCCAGCCGAATTTAAGGTCGGTAAGAGTCTGACTCACCTTCTCCCTGTTCCCTGATCACCCGCCACCGACAAGAGGGCCTTTTGAAGCGGTGCGGAGACGCGATCCCGTGGTGCTCATACACGAGTGGCCAACTCTGAAGGCCTACGGCCTTCTCCCGACTCGAACAATTACACCCTAAAAGCCCACTGCTCAACTAAGGGACCCTCCGGGATATAACCGACGGGCACCAAAGACATATTGCAGCCACTTACCCGAACGGCGGCAAAGTACGGACCCAACCGCCAAGCGAGGCCGAGGCTTCAGTGAGGCCTACGGAGAAGCCGCCATCTTGGTACACCTAGCCACTCTAACGGCATAACGCACACACCGCCTCCACTCTAGGACACACTTTAGGAGTAATCAGGGAACAGAACAATGACCACCTAAACTTAACCTGCTCACCCATTCGGAGAGATACTTGTTTCAGCGTTTGACTGCAACACACCAGCAGCCTTGGCTTTCTCACTCATTCATAACCAAGACACACCAATCCAAACCCCCCAGACACAAGTGGTGACAACTATGACGTCAAGGAAAAGAAAAGAGTATAAACCCCCTAAAAAACTTAAGGAATTTTTCCCCCAACCTCCAAAGACACCCCCTGCATCGCAACAACACACCCTAGACCCGGGATCAGGCTCATACACTGACCTACCAGATGCAGAGGAGGAAACCCTGCAGCAGTGCCAGGTCTCACCCCTGGAGCCCCTCTCCTCCCCAACTTCCTCAGCTGGAAATAGTCCAGCAAAATCTAGACAACGCTTAAACCCAGAGCTATCAGAGCAGGAAGAAAACAATGACCACAACAACAACCCCTCACCTATCACGGAATTCCCCACAACGGGACTACCTGTAATAGACACCACCATGAAGGAGATGCTAATCTCTCTTCAATCAGCCATGCACAATGACATCCTAACACTCTTCAACAAATTTAATATGGGAATCCACGCCATCTCAAGGAGAGTACAACATACCGAACACCGTATGGGAGCAATGACAGAGACAGTAAACGATCTGGTTGACGCAATAGAAAACACAAGAGATGAACAACAATGGCTGAAAGCCAAAATTGCAGATTTAGAAGACAGATCCCGTAGGAACAATATTAAACTATGTGGTATCCCTGAAAATATCCTCCCTAAAGACCTCAACAACTATGCCAGAAAACTCATTACGACCATTCTACCAGAGTCCGCACCGATGGACACGGTCATAGACCGCATACACCGCTTACCCAAACCTCCCCACCTCCCAGATGACACCCCACGTGATGTACTGATGAGGGTACACTTTTATCATACGAAAGAACATCTACTATAAAAATCTAGACAACTGGGTCAACTGCCAGCCCCATACACCAATATACATCTGTACGCAGACATATCCCAATATACTCGCCAGCTGAGGAAAGAACTCAACACGATCACCAAAGCACTCAACAATCATAAAATCCCATACCAGTGGGGATTCCCTACCAAAATCATGGTCGTCAACAATGGAACAAAACACCACATAACGACCCTGGACCAAGGCCTCCAACTTCTCAGAACCTGGGGAATACTACCGGACCTACTTAGTGGCCCAAATCACAACCTGAGATCTGACCGTTCACCTACTTGAAGCCCAAGGGCTACAACCCCCTCATCCAACAAAGATTTTAGATGCTGAACTCTTTTTCATACACATTACCGTTCCGAATTGGTGTGCAGAATCTCGCTGTCACACAACCACAAACTCTTTCCCCTATCTAAACGCAGCTGCTCTGCTGTAACTATTGCAGCTGACCTTTTTCCTGTTCTAAGTTAGGATTCTCCTACGGTTACAAGAATCCTCATCGCTCCAGCTCAACTCAAGTTCTATTGATAGTATAAACCTCACTCTCTTTACTAACTGACCCAACAATATCAACAGCATTCAACGTAATCTTGTCAAGAACTTTAACTCTGCTTTTGTTTCCAGCACCTAACTCTCTACCTACCACCGTAACGCAGAAGACTCCACGAGCCTCTAAGTGAAATCAAAACATCAAAGAGCTCCAACAGAGACCAGTGAGTAACTCTTCAAACAGTGAGTATACTTCATCTACACTATATCAATACCTTTACCACACCACAATGGTTAAATTTCTCTCATTGAACGCCAAAGGACTGAACCACCCAGTCAAGAGGAACTCCCTTTGGCGCACAATCAAAGAAAACAATAGTAAAGTAGTTTGCATACAAGAATCCCATTTCAAAAAGGACCAAGAACCAAAAATGTCCAACAAAAACTTCCCACACATATTGCAAGCTTCCGGACCACACAAGAAAAGTGGAGTAATTACTATGTTCAAAGATTCCATCTCGCTCCAAATACACAATTCTATATCAGATCAAGAAGGTAGATACTTGATAACTGATTGCTCCATAAACAACACAAGATTCACTATAGCAAACATCTATGTCCCTAACTCAAGACAAATTAAATTCCTAAACAGGACCATGAAAAAAATAAACTCCATTAAAAATGGCCATCTCATTATATGTGGAGACTTTAACATTGTCCCGGATAATCAAATTGATTCATCTAATCAAATTGATTCATCTTCCAAACCAACAAGACACATCTCGCCAATGGCCAACTTTATAAGAAACAACGACCTTTATGACGCCTGGAGATGCCAACATGCAACAGAACGTGATTACACCTTCTTCTCTAACCCACATAACTCATATTCGCGTATAGACTACTTCCTTGTAGACAAATGGTCTCTACCTAACATAACTGATTCGCCCATACAAACAATAACCTGGTCGGACCATGCTCCAATCACACTTTTGATTGAAACTTTCCCAACGAACCCACCGACTAGAATTTGGAGAGCAAACCCATCCATCATCAAATCCCCAACGTACTCGCCCATCATTCAGGCAAAATTAGAAGACTTTTTCATACTAAACGAAGGATCGGTTGAAAACAATACGACCCTCTGGAACGCTCACAAGGCGTTCATCAGGGGCATACTGATTCAACTTAATTCTACAGAGAGGAGGAGGAGATCACAGCATCTAGACAAACTCACAGCCAAGATTAGAGAAATTGAATCCCTAAACCAAAGTCATCCCAAAGAATCCCTAAAAAAACAACTAACACAACTCAGACTAGAACTGAGATCGTCACTATTACACTCCTTCCAGACATACCAGAAAATCTCTAAAGCAAAACATTACACAACAGGCAATAAAGCAGGAAAGGGAATGGCTTACAAAATAAAAGGCCATCACAACAAAACCAAAATTCCATATCTGTATCATCCTATCACCAAAGAAAAACTCCTTGATCCCCAGAAAATTGCTGACGCTTTCAGCTCTTACTACAGATCACTGTATAATTTAAAGGATGACACAGCTACCACTCAACCAACCAGAGCAGAGATTGATGCCTTTTTGCAAAACATCAATCTCCCCAAATTGTCCCCTGATCAATTAGATTCTTTAAACACCCCATTTACCACCCAAGAAATAGCCCTCACAATAGCAACTCTCCCATCAAACAAATCTCCAGCACCCGACGGTCTGACAGGAGAGCATTACAAACAATTTACCTCAGTGCTGGCTCCTTACCTTACCCGAATCTGCAACAATGCTGCCTCCTCCTCCTCTCTACCTCCTGAAATGTTGAAAGCTATTGTAATCACAATACCGAAGCCAGGGAAAGACCAAACCCTACCACAAAATTATAGACCAATATCCCTGTTAAATATCGATACTAAAATATACGCCAAAATCATAGCCAATAGATTGATGAAATTGATGCCACACATCATACACCAAGATCAGTCGGGATTCATACAAGGCAGACAATCTTCCGATGCAACCCGGAGATTAAGAACGCCTTCTCTGCTCCTATCTTTGGATGCAGAGAAGGCGTTCGACAGAGTACATTGGGAATACATGAAGGCAACCCTCACCAAATTTGGCCTAGACGGCACTATTCTCTCAGCTATCCTTGCCCTCTACACAGCCCCAACCGCTCAGGTTTACACATCCTAAATGTTATCCAAACCGTTCACTATATCCAATGGAACAAGACAAGGATGCCCACTCTCCCCACTCATTTTTAATTTGATCATGGAACCCCTAGCTACACA
>BLSH010226001.1:386700-400171 GCA_018402905.1 Glandirana rugosa
CACTGACCTCAAGTCTGCACACGAGAAGGCTAGACTAGCTCTACCCCGAGTCCATTCATAACCCCCCGACGACGTGTGTCTTCCAAAAAAAAAATGTGAGTACGTATCTTACGTATTTCTAAAATTTTTTTTTGGAACTCTGAAATGTTGGTTAAATTTTCCGTTAAAAGTGAAAAGAAAAAAACCAGTGAATAAACAAAGTACAATTAAAGTACTAATATGTCTCTCATCAAAAAAAAAAAATTGTCTTTTCAAAAATAACAAAAGTTTTAGTTTGTTCTCGTATCCATCGTATGTTCATTCTCAGCGAGGGGGGTCAGAGGGGTTTAAAAAAGTTTAAAGAATCCCGTGAAAGATAAGTATATCCATTCAAATATATTACCTTCCTGACGGTGTCTCAGTGGAAGACATTGATAGATGCGGTCCTTCCATTATATAAACTTACCTATATGAATAGAAAGTGCCCTAAGAAATTTGAAAAAATTTGGGGAGACTGGGGGGAGCGACTCTTACTTGTATGCTACCTATGCTCTTGTTTGATTTTGAAAACAATAAAAACTTTTCTGTTAAAAAAAAAAAACTACTCTCTGTATAATCATGAAATTAACATGAAACAAATAAGTGACCAAAAAAAGAAAAGTGAAAATTGCCTTTTAAATTGGTTGTAAAGTCTCAAGGTTTTTTTTTAAAATCTTTATGCATTCTATGCATGAGTGTAAAAAAAAAACCTTCTGTGTGCAGCAGCCCCCCAATACTTACCTGAGCCCCATCTCGATCCTGTAATGTGCGCGAGAGCAGCAGCTCTCCTGATTCTCCTCCTCCTCATTGGCTGAAACAGCAGCGGGAGCCATTGGCTTTCATTATTGTCAATCACAGTCAGTGAGCTAATTAGGAGAGAGCGGGGGTGGGGCTGAACTGTGTTCCATGTATGAATAGACCCAGAGAGCAGTGGCTTGGGAGTGAGCCTTATTGGGTGACTCCAAAGCACACTGTAGCTCTATGGGCCTTTGGCAGGAGGGAGGGACCAGGAGCCCTGGTGGGAGACCAGAAAAGAGGAGGATCGGGGCTGCTCTGTGCAAAACTATTACACAGAGCAAGTAAGTATAACATGTTTATTATTTTTAAAAAAAACTTGGCTTTAATATCACCTCATACACAAGTTTTTTTTTTTTTTTTGTTCAACCTTGTGGGCTGTAAGTAAAAAAGCTGAGAGATCACTGTACTAACACAAGCGATGCCATTGGCTGCAAGCACTGATCAGGTACTAGTTTTCCAGCATGTCCCTGTCGCCTGTCGTTAGATTGGCTTCTGTCGGAAAGAGAGTTGTACACACTGACCGAATTTTGGCTGGTTCCTGTTAAACCAGCTGATATTTGGCCTGTGTGTGCAGGGCCTTAACGAGGATGGTCATTGGAGAAATGTCCCCTCACATTGGTGATCAGTGGAAAAGATATCCCATACTGATGGTCAGTGGCTACCCATGGAACCCCCCCTGAGGTTAAAGTGGAGTTCCACCCGGTTAAAAGTCAGCAGCTACCAAAAGGGTAGCTGCTGACTTTAAACAATCGAACACTCACTTGTCCCTGGCTCCAGTGATGCGGTCACCCGAGGGCTCGCTCTTCTCCCCCTCCCCTTGGCGGTGCCAGCATCACAATTATGGGCACCCGGCTTTGGCTTCAAGGCCGGGTGTGCACTGCACATGCGCGGGTCGCGCTGCGCCTTGTGAATGGCCGGCATATCTTCTGGGACCTGTGACTTGTCCCAGAAGGTCGCCGAGAGGGAGGGGGGAGGTGAACTTCCTTCCGGAGCCACGGCTCTAGGAGAGGAAGTGGACCTGAGACCATTGGAAAACAGGGTCCCTGGTCCCCCCCCTCCCCAAAAATTGACATGCCAATTGTTGCATGTCGGGGTTCCACTTTTGGGTGGAACTCCGCTTTAAGCTACAATGTAATGGTCAATTCAAAAATTACTTTAACATTTTCATTCTTTCTTCTCCTTTTCTTTCTTTTTGGTCCCTTTATGCTCTGTTCAGCTGCTATTGACTCTCTATGTGACAACAGTTACATACAGTTAGTTACATGTGCCTCCTTACCTGTACATCTGGGATACTTCCTTGGTGCTGAATGGAGCAGCAGGGGATTGAAGGAAAAGTATGTGTATGCTATTGGAGAGGGGTGAGGAATTACAGAAAACCTATTGCTTTGGCCTGAATGGTCTAAACACAGGTTTGGTTTAAATGGTTAGTTCCCTCTTACCAAAAGCTGCCTATACAGGTAAGGGGCACCTGTAGATAACAACAAACTGTGAAACCTTTACCAAAGGTAAACAATGCCCTTCCTATAGGCATAAGCCATTTATGTACCTCCCAAAGCCTGGCCAAAAAGCTGCCAGGAATGGCATCATCCATCCTGCCCTGTTGCTAGGACGTTGCTGAGACACTCCCAACCAATTCAAACTCCCTTGCATGTGCCCTCTCTTCCCTTTCGCAGTATCTCTGAGCTCAGCAATGCTCCTATGCAGGATATGGTGTACAACAGGTTTAGGGGTTTGAGAGCTTGCACCTGTGAAGGTGGGGGTGAGCAGTGATGGCTTGCAGTGTCTTAGCAATGTCCTAGCAACAAGGCAGGATGGGGTGGTGCCCTCTTTGGGAGTCTGGTACGCAAATGGCCTACACCTATAGCAAGACATTATCCAACGTTAGTCAAAGCTGCACAGTTTTATCAGCAGATGCCCCTTACCTGCATAGGCAGTTTTTTTTTTTAGCTAAATGTGAACTAATCCTTAAAGGCAAACACTTCAATAGTACTATAAAATGAATTCTGTTTAAGACTGATTAGCTCACTCTGCAGGGTTAGCAGTCAGATACGTGGAGTTCCTGATAGATTAATTAGGGCGTTAATTAGGGTCAAATCCAAAAAGGTTAAACTGAGTGAGGTGCACCTTTCCTCATCTAGCACCGTCTCAAGTGGTACAACTGATGTCACCGCGCTGCAATTAAGGGAAGCAGCCATGTCTGCTTACCATCTCATTCTGGGTTTGCCATTGCTCCTCGTTCTGTAAGTGCCACTTGCCCTTTTCTAAGGCATGTTGCTCCTTCAGCTCTTGAACAATGACAATCTTTCTGGACATCCTCATCTGTGTGAGAGTTGCCATAGTAATAGTGCGAAGGGAAAGCGTACGCATGGCAGACCTCAGCAAAAACTTGTGTCTCTGTACTGCGAGTCTGTGGGACCTGGAGAAAGGGAAGATGGAGTTACAATACAATTTACTGCAGACCCCGGTAACATAAAACACAAGAAATCATTTTCACACTTTAATGGCTACATAGATATTCCTATTTTCTGGATGGTTTAAAATGTAAGTCTTAGTTTCTATAGATACATTTATAAAGGTAATTGTACGAATATAAATAATCTTATCAGGTCATGATACCTGGTTTAAAATGTTGATCCTGCATATGCGGATTTATTTATAAAAGGGTGCTAACTCTTTTTAATTATTTTTAGTTTATGCCTGTACACACGTAGAAAAGGAAAAATAGAAAATGGTCAGGGTCACACAGGCCCCTGATATTAAGGGAATAACAGGAGCAGGTGAATAGAACACACTCATCCAACCAGCATTCATGCTTGCCTTCTCCTTCCCCAGTGCATATAACATTGGTCAGTTAAAGCGGTTGTATACCGCTGGACATTTTTTTTTCCTTCCTGCAAGATAAAGTCATAATGTGCTAGTATGCATCGCATACTAGCACATTATGTGAAACTTACCTTAAAACAAAGCTGTTCCAGCGCTGTGATGTCATCGTTGTAGCTGCTTTCATTTTCCTTCATCTTGCTACCCGGTTTGGGGGCTTCGGCTCTGTGATTGGCTGGAGCCGCGATAACATCATTCCCGTGCATGCATGCGGGAGCCGCCGTTCACGGCACAGGGCTCAGAAGGAATGGCACCTGTGGCCATTCCTTCAGAGCGCATGCGTCAGTGATGTCACTAGCTGCGTGTCATGTAAATATCTCCTAAACGTGCAGCCTTATTATAGGATTACCTATAGGTAAATGTTAGCAGAGGAAGTTTACTTCCCCTTTAAGGGTACTTTCACACGTACGGACCGTTCAGGTCCACCTGTCAGTTTATGTACTCCTATGGAGCGACGGATGTCAGCAGTGACATGTCCGCTGACATCCGATCCGCTAAATACAGATGGATGGAAACACTATTTTCCATCCGTCTGGTGGATCGGATCGGATGAACACGGACAGATAGTCCGTGTTCATCCGATCCCCCATAGAGGTGAGCAGAGCTCTGGCAGGTCAGTTTCTGCACGGGGTGCAGGGACGGTCCTGTCATCTGCCAGCTCAGCGTGGATCAACGGATGGATTCCAGCTGAGCAAAGGAGCCCGTCAAAATGGGCTCCGCTCGTGTGAAAGGACCCTAAAGCAGACAAACTCATCGATTTAACAGTTTAAAAAAATGCTAACCATCACATTGTTTGTCCTCTTAACCAAACTGGCAAACCATCCAATGGTTGGTGTCATAACTGATCACATTTGCAGCATCATGGCAGTTGAAGATTAACCACTTCAATACCAGGGAACTTCCCTCCTTCCTGCCCAGGACTATTTTCAGCTTTCAGCACTGTCACACTTTGAATGTCAATTGCGCGGTCATGCAACACTGAACCCAAACAAAAATTTTTATAATTTTCTTCCCACAAATAGAGCTTTCTCTTGGTGGTATTTGATCACCACTGGGTTTTTATTTTTTGCTAAACAAACTAAAAAAGACCAACATTTTTGAAAAAAAAAAGTTTTTCTTTGTTTCTGTTATAAAATGTTGTTTTCTCCTTCACTGACGGGCACTGATGAGGCTGCAATAATGAGGATGCACTGATGGACACTGATGAGGTGGCACTGATGGGGAGGCACTAATATGTAGAATTGATGGGCACTGATAGGCTACACTGATATGCAGCACTGATGGGCACTGATAGGCGGCACAGATGGGTACTGATAGGTGACACTGATGGGCACTGATAGGCATCACTGATGGGCACTAATAGGCGGCACTGATGGGCATTGATAGGCGGCACTGATAGGCAGCACTGATGGGCACTGATAGATGGCACTGATGGGCACTTATAGATGGCACTGATAGGCAGCACTAATGAGGAGGCACTGACAGTCATTACTGATGGGCACTGATTGGCATCTGTGAAGGTCACTGATTGGCATTGATTGGTATCTGTGGTGAGCACCTCTGATGGGGCTGTGCTGATAATAAATCCTCTGACTATCAGCGCACACCCCCCCTGACAGGAGAGCCGCTCATATGACGCCCAGTCAGGATAACTGAACCACTTCCCAGCCGTACGGCTGGCAGGAAGTGGTTAAATAGAGGCCAAGATGGCAGCTTCCTTGGCTGAAGACAATCAGAGGGTGTACCAGCAGGAAACCATATTTAAGGCTCGGTTCACATATATACAAATCAGATGCATTTTGAACCTCATCCGATTAGCATAACATATGAACCAGACTGGCTTTCAATGGATCTGGTTCATTTTTCAGTCCAGTTCAGGTGTGATTTGAGTGTCAAATTCGCACCTGAATTGCACCTGAAGTACCAAATGGAAACCGCCCTGGACTCTGCACCAAAACCTGCCCAGCATATATTGTGTGTGAGCCCAGCCTAAGGTAGTCACATCAAAAGCTTACAATGCAGGGAACTCTATCCACACGTTCCAGATTTAATAATATTTACTGGGGCAAGCTCTGAGGTGAAATTAAGCTTGGGGAGATTTCCGTTGATTTGGTATGAGATACTTTTGATGGTGTTGGAGGGAAAAAACTTTTCCAGCTGAATAGTATAGTCTTCCTAGCTTGAAAAACGAATAAATGAAACACAATGCGTTCATGTGTTGAGGGTACAAAGTCAGAAGGAATACCTAAGAGACAGACTTTGGATGTTCAAGGGCCAGTAAACCCATGGTGAGTTTCCATCTGCGATGGACGCGGTGTCATATCTGGGCCACCTTCACTGATTTGTGGCAAAAGACTGGTTACACCGCACTGCCTCTAATACGGGGCAATGACACTGTCAGCCTCACCCTGCACAAAGAGTTTCCAGTTTGTGGGACCACAACCTTACAAGCCAGCAGTCTGAGAGCGATCACCACTGGGTTTAGATTGACCACATTGCCACCAGATAGGGTTTGGCCTATCGCCCATTCACAACATTGTGACTTGGAATAAAAGTCTGTAACACACGCTGTCACCACAGACAGGTATAGCCAGAGATTTACACTATAGTAGTGCTCTTCAAGAGACAGGCATTCTTTAACCGGTTCCACACCACGTGCAGTATATGTACTGCAGCAGTATGGATGCGTCCCGCGAATCGCCGTAAATAGGTGACGATTCGCGCATGCGCAGCTAGGGGGTGAGAGTGCACCGCCGCGCTCTCATGCCCGGCGCACTCTGGAGGAGTGTGCCCGCGGCTCAGGCGGACCCGATGTCCGCAGGCGAGGCGCGATGAGCTGCCAGAGGCAAAGAATGGGGGAACCGCCGATGTAAACACGATGGTTCCCTGCTCTGTCAGTGCGGGCATGGGAGATCTACTGATCCCTGTCACTGGGATCAGTTAGATCTCTTATGCTCATTGTAGCCCAGCCCCCTCACAGTTAGAACACATGCAGGGAAGACAGTTAACGCCCTAACCCCTTCACTGCCAATGACATTTATACAGTAATCAGAGGACATTTAAATTTCTGATCACTGTATAAATGTCATTGGTCCCAAAAAAGTGTCAAAAATGTCCGACATGTCTGCTGCAATATCGCAGATCGCCGCCAAAAAATAAAAACTCATAAAAAAAAAAGAATTCTCATCATCTGTAAACGCGGCAACTTTAGCGCAAACCTAATCAATAAACACCGATTGCGATTTTTTTACCAAAAATATGAGGAAGAATATAAATTGGCCAAAACCGATGAAAAAAAATGTTTTTTTAATTTATTTTTTTTGGATTTGTATTTTAGCATAAAGTAAGAAAAACAGTTTTTTTTTTTCAAAATTGTCGCTCTTTTTTTGTTTATAGCGGCGATCAGAAATGACGCAGAGACGATCAAATACCACCAAAAGAAAGCTCTATTTGTAGGAAAAAAAGGATGCAAATTTTGTTTGGGTACAAAGTCGCATGACCATGCAATTGTCAGTTAAAGTGACGCAGTGCCGAATCGCAAAAAGTGCTCTGGTCCTAACCTGGGAAATCCTTCCTGGGCTGAAGTGGTTAAAGGGGTTGTAAAGTCTCATGGTTTTTCACCTTAATGCATTCTTTGCATTAAGGTGAGAAACCTTCTCTCAGTAGTGGACCCCCCCCCCAGAGCCCCCCTTCTATTTACCTGAGCCCTTTTGTTCCAGAGGCGGCTACGAGCAATCCGCTCCAGCCGGTGTCACGGGTCTTCATTGGCTGCATTGATAGCAGGGGGAGCCATTGGCTCTCGCTGCTGTCAATCAGGAAACACGGGAGCGGGCCCGCACGTGTGACCTCAGGGAGGCTTTCCCTGATGGGTCACTCGATGCGGAGGAGGGCCTAGGAGCGCCGCTGGAGGACCCCAATGGACAAGGTTCTGGGCCACTCTGTGCAAAACCACTGCACAGAGGAAGGTAAGTATGACATGTTTGTTATTTTAAAGGGGAAAAAAAATTAAGCTTTACAATCGCTATAAGTTCTGCACTAGTGCATTAGAGACAATTTAACACATTTCGAAAGTTTGATTAATAATTTTATTGTAAGTGTATCTATTGCTTTGGGGCGTTTATTAAACAATTCATACAGAGAGCACTAGATCTTATCTTTTATTTTACATGCTGGCTGCTATGATGAACATGGGAGAATGAATGCTATAGGACCTTACTACCAAGGAGCAGGAGACCGGAGGGGAGATTATATCCATTGACCCCAGGGAGGGTAACAGGCGTTATATTGCCTGTATTGAGGTGAGAGGCTGATTCACCTGGTGGAGGATTTAACCCTTTGCACGTGTGGTGTGAATTCTGCTCTCCACGATCGGGATTTCTCTCTCTAAGAGATCTCTTTGTATATGGACTGATATCTCCTATTTTTCACTGGCCATACTCTTTTGATGGACTATTTATTGCACTTAATGTGTGGAGTCTTTTCTGTTTAAATTCTGAATTGCCTAAAAGGTTTTTTGGCATCACATATGGAATTTTGATATATGGAGATCGATTATATTATTGCACTATTTTATTATTATGATTCACCTACATATTTTTACCTTTATGCACTTTTTTAATATTAAGTTTCATATATTGAGAACTTTACGTTTATATTCTTATGAAGATTTACTTTGCACAATCTATTCAGTTAGTATATGGTCGAGAGCCCTGCACTCTTTAATTGAATTTAAGTATGACATGTTTGTTATTTTAAAGGGGAAAAAAAATTAAGGTTTACAATCGCTATAAGTTCTGCACTAGTGCATTAGAGACAATTTAACACATTTCGAAAGATTGATTCATAATGGAAAAGGTAAAATGGTACAAATAAAATATATAAAAAGAGTTTTACAAAGGAAACAAAGAGACAATAATGCAACAGAAAACAAAAAAGGTTTAAGAATGAAAATAATTAAAGTGGAAGTAAACTACCATGGATGATTTTTACCTATAGGTAAGCATATAATAAGGCTTACCTATAGGCACTGTAAATATCTTCTAAACTTGCACCATTTAGGAGATATTTACTTTAGAGCAGCAGATGACGTCACCGGCGCATGCGCTCTGAAGGAAGGGCATGCCCGTAACGTTCCTTCATAGCCGTGCCGTAAACAGTGACTCCTGTGCACAATCAGATGGCCGAAGCCCACGAACCTGGAAAGAAGACCAGATGAAGATGGAAGTGCCTTCAGTGGTGACAGCGTGCTGCTGGAGGTATTCATTTTCAGGTAAGTTTGTCATAATGTGCTAGTATGCGAGTCATCACATCTATAGCACAGATTGTGGGGCATGATACCATTATAAGGTATTGTCTGTATTCCCATTGCACACGTTCCTGGACACAGACTCTTCAGTAGCGGGTGCTGCAGCAACCGCCAGCTGGAAACTGGGCTTGTCATGAAACAACGCATATGTTCCCTAGCACACTGTGGATCATCAGACATCATCCAAAACTTTTATTGCAGAAAGATCACATCACAAAGGACCAAGTGCAACATTTCAGAGCTGTGCAGGATCCCTTCGTCAGGCATGTGATAAGATTATCACATGCCTGATGAAGGGGTCCTGAGCGGCACCCGAAACATTGCACTTGGTCTTTGTGATGTGAACTTTCTGCAATAAACATTTTGGATGATGTCTGATGATCCACAGTGTGCTGGTGAATATATGTGTGTTGTTTCACGATATCCAATACGGTGCAGCATGTCTAGAGTTGGATGCTAACTCTTTCATAATATAGAGCAAACAATCTGAATTCATCATGTACCAGTCTGACTTGAACAGAATGAATTCCAATTGGCTGCAATTAAGAATTAGTGCTTTATTAACCGAATATGTCCAAACATAATTCTATATAGTGAGGGAAAAAAGTATTTGATACTCTGCTGATTTTGTATATTTGCCCACTGACAAAGAAATGATCAGTCTATAATTTTCATGGTAGGTTTACGTTAACAGTGAAAGACAGAATAACAACAAAAATATCCAGAAAACGCATTTCAAAAAAGTTATAAATTGCTTTGCATTTTAATGAGTAAAATATTTGACCCATTTGCAAAACATGACTTATTACTTGGTGGCAAAACCCTTGTTGGCAATCACAGAGGTCAGACGTTTCTTGTAGCTGGCCACCAGGTTTGCACACATCTCAGGAGGGATTTTGTCTCACTCCTTGCAGATCCTCTCCAAGTCATTAAAGGAGAAGTATAGCCAAAGCCAAAGCTGAAGCCGCTCTCTGCTAATGTCCCCAATATCAGTCCAAGCACCGCATCATCCCACCCACGGAGTCTGGATCCGCTAGGTGCCTGGATTGACACCCGTCTCAGCCTCTCAGTGAGCAACTGAGAGCCTGAGATGGCCGCTCCACCCCCTCCACAGCTCTGCGCTCCAGTGAGCGAGGAGGGAGAAGAGCAGAGAGCTATGACTGACAGTCTACAGCTCTCTGCTAATGGAGCTCTGAAAACCGAGCGATCAGATCGATGCTGCATCCACCTAGGTAAGTATAATGGGGGAATTTTTATTTTTCCTTTACTTCTTTTTTAAGGTTTCGAGGCTGACGTTTGGTAACTCGAACCTTCAGCTCCCTCCACATATTTTCTATGGGATTAATGTCTGGAGACCGGCTAAGCCACTCCAGGACCTTAATGTGCTTCTTCTTGATCCACTCCTTTGTTGCCTTGGCCGTGTATTTTGGATCATTGTCATGCTAGAATACTCATCCATGACCTATTTTCAATGCCCTGGCTGAGGAAAGGAGGTTCACACCCAAGATTTGACAGGACATGGCCACGTCCATCATCCCTTTGATGTGGTGAAGTTGTCCTGTCCCCTTAGCAGAAAAATACCCCCAAAGCAAAATGTTTTCACCTTCATGTCTGACAGTGGGGATGGTGTTCTTGGGGTCATAGGCAGCATTCCTCCTCCTTCAAACACGGCAAATTGAGTTGATGCCACCCAGCTTGATTCTGGTCTCATCTGACCACAACACTTCACCCAGTTCTCCTCTGAATCATTCATATGTTCATTAGCAACTTCAGATGGTCTGTACATGTGCTTTCTTGTGCAGGGGGACCTTGTGGGCGCTACAGGATTTCAGTCCTTCACAGCGTAGTGGATTACCAATGGTTTTCTTGGTGACTATGGTCCCAGCTGCTTTGAGATCATTGACAAGATTCTCCTGTGTAGTTCTGGGATGATTCCTTACCATTCTCATAGTCATTGAAAGTCCACAAGGTGAGACCGTGAATGGAGCACCAGACCGAGGGAGATTGACAGTTATTTTATGTTTCTTCAATTTGCGAATAATCACACCAACTATTGTCACCCTCTCACCCAGCTGCTTGGCGATGGTCTTGTAGCCCATTCCAGCCTTGTGTAGGTCTACAATATTGTCCCTGACATCCTTGGACAGCTCTTTGGTCTTGGCCATGGTGGGGAGATTGAAATCTGATTGATTTCTTCTGTGGATAGGTGTGTTTTATACAAGTAACACGGTGAGATTAGGTGCACTCCCTTTAAGAGAGTGCTCCTAATCTCAGCTTGTAACCTATATAGAAGACACATGGGAGCCAGAAATCTTGCTGATTGATAGGGGATAGAATATTTATTTCACTTATTAACTGCTTGCCCACTGGGCACTTATACCCCCTTCATAACCAGACCAATTTTCAGCTTTCAGCGCTCACACACTTTGAAGGACAATTACTCAGTCATGCAACACTGTACCCATATGAAATTTTTGTCCTTTTTTTCACACAAATAGAGATTTCTTATAGTGGCATTTAATCACCACTGGGTTTTTTATTTTTTTGCACTATAAATGAAAAAAAGACCAAAAATTTAGTAAAAAAAATAAAATTTTCTTCGCTTCGTTTATAAAATTTTGCAAATTAGTAATTTTTCTTCATACATTTTGGATAAAATGTATACGGCTACATATCTTTGGTAAAAATAACCCAAATAAGTGCATATTATTTGGTCTTTGTGAAAGTTATAGAGTCTACAAGCTATGGTGCCAATCATTGAAAATTGATCACATCTGATGCACTGACGGCCTATCTCATTGCTTGAGACCCTAACATGCCAGGAAAGTACAAATACCCCCCAAATTACCCCTTTTTACAAAGTAGAAAGTCCTAGCTATTTAGTAAGAGGCATTGTGAGTTTTTTGAAGTTGTAATTTTTTCCCCACAATAATTTGCAAAATGAAGATTTTTTTTTTTTATAAAATTGTCATAATAACAAGTTATTTGTCACACACAGCATATGCAATCTTGCAACTACACCTCAAAACACATTCTACTACTCCTCCTGAGTATGGCCATAACACATGTGTGAGACTTTTACACAGCCTGACCACATACAGAGGCCCAAAATGCAGGGAGCACAGTCATGCGTTCTAGGAGCATAAATTACTATTACAATTTCTTGACTACCTCTTACACTTTTGAATGCCATGGAGCACCAGGACAATGGAAACGCCCAAAAAATGACCCCGTTTTGGAAAGTAAACACCCCAACTTATATTCTATGAGGCATTATGAGTCTTTTGAACATGTCATTTTTTTACACAAGTTTTTGGAAAATGAGGAAAGAAAATTAAAACTTATTTTTTCTTACACAAAGTTGTCCATTTATAAGATATTTCTAACACATAGCATTTACATAACAAAAACTACACCCCAAAATATTCTGCTACTCCTCCTGCGCATGGTGATACCACATTTGTGAGACTTTTACACATTCTGGCCCTATACAGAGGCCCAACATGCAGAGAGCACCATCAGGCGTTCAATGGACATACATTTCAAATCTAATTTGACTACCTATTACACTATTGTGAGGCACTGATGGGCACTGTAGTAGCATGGATATGGATGGATGAGCCAGGGATGGAGCATGCATGTGGATGGATAAGCCAGGGATGGAGCATGGATGTAGATGGATGAGCCAGGGATGGAGCATGGATGTGGACGGATGAGCCCGGGATGGAGCATGGATGTGGATGGATGAGCCAGGGATGAAGCTTGGATGTGGACGGATGAGCCAGGGATGGAGCATGGATATGGACGGATGAGCCAGGGATGGAGCATGGATGTGGACGGATGAGCCAGGGATGGAGCATGGATGTGCATGAATGTGGATGTATGAGGCACGGATGGAGCATGGATGAGCCAGAGATGGATGAGCCAGGGATGGAGCATGGATGAGCCAGGGATGGATGAGCCAGGTATGGATGGATGAAACAGGGATGGATGGATAAAAAAGGGATGTATGAGCCAGGGATGGATGGATGAGCCAGGGATGGGTGAGCCAGGGATGGGAGAGCCAGGGATGGGAGAGCCAGGTATGGGTGAGGCAGGGATGAATGGATGAGCCAGGGATAGACGAGCCAGGGGTGGGTGAGCCAGGGAAAGATGAGCCAGGGATGGGTGAGCCAGGATGGATGAGGCAGGGATGGGTGAGCCAGGGATGGGTGAGATAGGGATGGGTGAGATAGGGATGGGTGAGCCAGGGATGGGTGAGCCAAGATGAGCCAGGAATGGATGAACCAGGTATGGGTGAGCCAGTGATGGATGAGCCAGGTATCGGGTGAGCCAGGATGAGCCAGGGATGGATGAGCCAGATATTGGGTGAGCCAGGGATAGATAAGCCAGGGATGGATGAGCCAGGGATGGGTGAGCCATGGATGGATGAGCCAGGTATTGGATGAGCCAGGGATGGATGGTCCAGGT
>BLSH010226001.1:408310-422473 GCA_018402905.1 Glandirana rugosa
CCCCCCCCCCCCCCCCCCCCCACACACACACCTACTTCTTCTTCCTGGCAAATTAAAGTGTTACTAAACCCAGTAATATGAAAATAATTCATCTGCCCCCACAGTGCCCGAAGCTTATAAATCTTCTTTTTACATTAAAATACTGCCACTATACTGTATACCTTTTTGGCTGATCTGTATACCACGGTCAATGATAAACTGCACAGTTTCTCCAGCGCTATGTGTGCAGGCAGTAGATTTCCACTACAGCCTGTATACATGCCCACATGTGTGATATCTCTGGCTATCTCTGAGAACATGTAAATCCAGCATAAATGACACAACAGAGCATGTGCAGGAGGACTACCCTGCCTGTGTTAAGCTGGCCTTCCCCAGATAGACAGTGCAAGGAGGGGAAGATCTATGCATACAGGATAAAACAGCCTCTTTACACAATGCAGAGGATTAACCCCTTAAGTTCCACAGTGACTAAACAAGCATGCTATGCTGCATATACAGACTGATTTTACTGTTGTGGGTTTAGTAACACTTTAACTGTTTCTTGCCAGAGAGTTCTGCAGAACAACATCCAGCGGAACTAAAGAGGAAGCCAATGAGGGAAGAAAATCTATAACCAGAGGGTAGCAGGATTCCACCCTAATGATATCACCACAGACATATTCCATTTCCATTACTGACGTTGGCGGGGAGCTGCAAGCTGTCCCTGATGCATTAGCAGAGAGCTGCTAAGGGCACCAAGTGTCGGGAATCAGACATGCTGCAGCCACAGTGTGGTAATGTACAGGCTCATGGTTAGAGGCAATGTCTCAAGTACTCACGAAACCTGGATAGCTTCTACCAGGTCAAATTTAACGACCCGAGAAACAAGCGGCTGAAGGTGACCAAAGTAAATTTTGGACGGCAGTGGGTACAAATTGAAGACTGAAGTTCTATGGTATTCTTTGCAGCAGACTCAGCAGCAGGGAGATGCGTCCTCATTGCTGTATGGCAGGAAAGATTGCGGAATGCACTCCAGTCAGAGTACTAACCTCAGCCCTTTGGCCCACAGCTTCAACCACTTACACAGAAAGTCAGCGGGAAACAGGGAGAAATACCGCCCAGTTATCAATAAAAAATAAGGGAACTCCTAGTGCCTGACCTAAATGGCTTATTCACCAAGTAAGTCTTCAAAGACAGGGCAGGAGCAGAAGCAACACCAGTGGCTCTGGACCTCAAAAGTGCTCTGTAGTTAATTTACCCAGAACAGAAAGTTCCAAAGCACAGCCTATTAGTGAGGGTCGCTTCTAGTTTCCTCCTGTAACGTCCAGGATCTGGATGCAGTACAGTCCAAAAGCTGAACTAAGGACAACTGAATCAGATAGATGGGGGGGGGGGGGGGGGGGGAGCAGCAGTGTAGAGAGGAGTCTTGATTGAAGACCTTGCTAGAAAAATCACAGGTAAGTCTTGAAAGCAACTGAAAAGAAAAAAACACCCATACTCCTAATGCACTAGCAAGAAGTGGAGGCATGCTGGTAGCAGGAGTCCTTTTACTCTTGACAAGCTTACTGTTTTTTGTTTGCCAGTGTCTAATTCTCCAGAATGCAGAATTATAAACTAAAGGTTTAGGACTTTGTCTGTTCCTTAATGGACGAAAAAGAAATATAGGGTGGATTTAGGGTTTAGGTTTTTGAAGGTTCTTCAAAGTTACATTATAGTTTTCCTACACAACCCCTGTAATCCAATGTAAAGACAACCTGCAGGTATTGATCTGGTAGTGCCGTTTCTCCTTTATCTTTTCCCCAGGATACTGTTTATGCATAACATTTACATGGGTATGTAGTCATAGGTCAAGTTGCTGCTAATATTGTGAGGAATAACTGACAGCGTTAATTACTTTTCTCCCAATAATTACATTAATTAGTGACTGCAAGGTGCCAGGAGATGTCTGGCGCTTTCTGCTTAGTAACACCTGTCACAGCAGTGACGCTCGCCATTACCTGAGAATTAATATCATCCGCTACTTAGCTGGGATATGAAGAGAAAACAAATCACCCCAGAGAAATGGAAATGAATGAACAAATTAACACAGGAAATGTCAGTCTTCTGTGCCGACAATGGCTTCTAGTTCATCGTGCAGTCAGATCCCTCGAGATTAGTGATCAGTTTATTCTACACACGTAAAGCTCTGTCTGTTACTAAGACAACTAGGTGAAGGGACCCATTACAACCTGTAAAGCCATAAGTAACCCATTCTATACAGATTTGCTCTATAAAATAATGACTATTAAGTTGTCAGAAAGAGGACGTAGATTGTCTTAAATTGTAATTACTGTGGTCTCCTGCATCAACAAAGAGTTCTGGCACCATCCCTTTATGTCTATTTTACTTCTCTATATCTACTTGCTAATGATCAGGCGTTATTCTCTCATCTGACTTTACCCCAATGCCAGGCTCTTTTTAAGGTTTTCTATTCACCAGTCCCACAGGCATGTCATTCTTTGCTGGTCCACAAACATTACTGCTTAAAAAACATCCTCACACCATACTCCATCCACACATAATCTCTTAATCTTCTATATAACGGTTTGAGATACCTTCACTTTCACAGCATTTTCCTACCTGAAATGATTTCACTCTCTAACGTTAGCCTCTGTTCAGTTGCCTGTATTCCCCATCACACCAAACTATATTAACTCTACCTTCATAGTACCCTCCTTCTGCTATCCACCCCTCCTGTCAGCATTTCTCTCATTCCTACACAATCCCCTTACCCCTTCATCCAGCCACTTATCCACAATTCCTTTAACTCTCCATCAGCTTGTACTCAATCTCCTTACCCTTGCATCCTCATGTCTACAATCCCCTTACATCTCCATCCGCCTGTCCACAATTCCTTTTCCTCGTCTGCCTGTCCACAATCCCTTTACCCATTCATCTGCCTGTCCTCAATCTTCTTACCATGACATACTCATATCCACAATAACCTTAGTCCTTCATCTGTCTGTCCATAAAGTCTCCTATGTTTCCATCCTCATGCCCACAATCCCCTTACTCTCCGAACAACAATCCTTTTACCGCTCCATATGTCTATTCACAATCCCCTTATCCATCCATACAGTATACACGAAGCTTAGAGAGAGACCACCTTTTTCCTGCGTGGAGATGGGTCTTCTCCACCCATGCACTCAAAAGGTTGCATGTTTTCCCCTACCTTTGGGTAACCTCAGCCTCAATACTACTATCCCCTTACTCTTCCATCCTCATGTCCACAATCCTCTTTCCTCCATCCACCTGTTTGCAATTCACTTTATTGCTCCATCTGCCTATCCACTATCCCCTTATCCCTCCATCCACATGTCCAAAATAACGTTACTCCTCCAGCCATCTAGCCATAATCCCTTTACATCTCCATCCTTGTGTCCACAATTCCCCAAACCCTCCATCTGCCTGTCCACAATCCCCTTATCCCTCTATCCATCTACACATTCACAGTCCCTTTACTCCCCTACCCATCTACCTAATCTGCCTTTAATCCACTTACCTTCCCATCTTTCCACCTGTATACAATCTTTTCATCTCTTTATCCAACCACAACCCCTTCATCCATCTGTTAACAACCCCCTCATCCTTCTACAACCCTCGCATCCCTCCACAATCCCCTGATACATCTATCCACCCACAGTCCACTCATCCTTTTACCTAACCATAATCTATTCATACCTCTAACCAACCACCTATGTACAATCCCCTAAATTTCTTCATCCATTTACCTATCCACAGCTCCTCATCACTCTATTAATTCACCCATCCATATTTCTCCTCATTACTCCACCCATTCACCTATCCATAATTTCCTCACTCCTCCATCAATTCACCTATCCATAATCCCCTCATCCCTCCATCCATTGACCTATCAATTATCCCCTCATCCCTCCATTCATTCACCTATTTATAGTTTCCACATTCTCCCATCCATTCATCCCCTAATCCTTACATCTATTTACACACTGACAGTCCCCTCATCCCTCCATCCATTCACTCATCCACAGCGCCCTCATCTCTTTTACGACACATAAATGTTAATTTTCCACATTTGTGGCTTTTTAAATTGTAATTAGTGTCTGTGTATAATCAGTCAATGAGTTTGTTAGCTTTCACGGGGATGCACTGAGCAGGCTAGATACTGTATAGGGAATGTTATGATCATGCTGTATCACTATATATATATATGTATTTGTATAGATATATATTTCTGTCTCTATTAACTAAGTGTCCTGTTTGCTTTAGTCATCAGAACAGAATAGCTGAATGACAAACTTTGTTTCTCATTGTCAGCAGCCTAAATGACAAAAACATGTTTAAGTCACGCACATAGCAAATGAGAAGTGTATAGATAACGTTTTGGGTGTTAGCAGCTTGAGATAATAAGTCACGTGTGTACGTCAATAGTAGAATGGGGGACACAGATAACCAGATAAGCTGGCACGCATACTGGGTGTGTGTATGGTGAAAACAGTATAAAGCTAGGAACTGGCATAAGTCAGTCGAAGCATTCTGAGCTATGCATGACTTAATGTATATGAATGATTTCCATATATATATATATGCAATAATAAATCTCTTTTAATTTGGAACCATCTTGCTCGAGTATTTTCAGGTGTTGGAGAAATTCCCTTCACAATACTGAGCAGAAAAGAACTGTTGAAAGACCTGCGCAACAAGGTAATGGAACTTTGTAAAGATGGAAAAGGATATCCTTGAATATGCCAATCAGTATTGCTCAATCGCTTATTAAGAAGTGGAAAATTTGGGGATCTTTTGATACCAAGCCCAGAAAGATTGCAGTCACAACTGCCAGAAGAATAGTTTGGGATGCAAAGAAAAACCCACAGGTAACCTCAGGAGAAATACAGACTGCTCTGGATAAAGATGGTGTGGTTGTTTCAAGGAGCACAATAGGACAATACTTGAATATTTTGTGAAAATTTATGGCAAGATGAATGCAGCATGCTATCAGAAAATACTGGCAGATAATTTGCACTCTTTTGCATGAAAGCTATGCATGGGATGCTCTTAGTCTTTGTCATGCTGGAAAGGCCAAGCATAAGGCTAAGTTGACCCTCCAATGGTTACAGCAGAAAAAGGTGAAGGTTCTGGAGTGGCCTCCTGACTTTAATGTCATCAAGCCACTCTGGGGAGATCTCAAAAGTGCAGTTCATGCAAGATAACCAAAGACTTTGCATGACCTGGAGGCATGTTGCCAAGACAAAAAGGGCAGCTATACCACCTGTAAGAATTCGGAGCCTCATAGACAACTATTACAAAAGACTGTACACTGTCATTGATGCTAAAGGGGACAATACACAGTATTACGAACTAAGGGTATGCAGACTTTTGAACAGGGGTAATTTCATTTGTTGCCGTGTTTGGTTTTATGATTGTGCCATTCTGTTATGACCTACAGTTGAATATGAATCCCATAAGAAATAAAATAAATGTGTTTTGCCTGCTCACATCTATAAACGGCGGCTCACGCGTGCACTGTAGCGGGCTGGAGCGCGCCGCCGGAGTGTGGCCGTGGCTCGGGCGATCTCCACCGGTGAGCCGCTATTGCCTAGCAGAGAGGAACAGGGAACCGCCGATGTAAACACGGCAGTTCCCTGCTCTGTCAGTGGGCATGTAAGAGATCTACTGATCCCTGTCACTGGGATCAGTTAGATCTCTTATGCCCCTGGTAGCCCAGCCCCCTCACAGTTAGAACACACCCAGGGAACACAGTTAAGCCCTAGATCGCCCCCTGCAAATTAACCCCCTCACTGCCAATGACATTTACACAGTAATCAGTGGATATTTACATTTCTGATTGCTGTATAAATGTCATTGGCCAAAACTGATGAATAAATTTGTTTTTTTATATATTTTATTTGGATTTGTATTTTAGCAAAAAGTAAGAAATATTGGATATTTTGCAAAATAGTCGCTCTTTTTTTGTTTATAGCGGTGATCAGAAATGACGCAGAGGTGATCAAATACCACCAAAAGAAAGCTCTATTTGTGGGAAAAAAAGGACGCAAATTTAATTTGGGTACAACGTCGCACGACTGTGCAATTGTCAGTTAAAGTGACGCAGTGCCGAATCGCAAAAAGTGCTCTGGTCCCACAGTGGGAAATCCTTCTGGGGCTAAAGTGGTTAAAACTGGTACATACTGTATATTACAAATTCTTATAGGGTATGCAAACTTTTGAGCACAACTAACTCTCACTTCCCATCAACTATACAATGAATGTCCACTTGCCTATGATCACTTCATCTCTGCTTATTGGTACATGATCACTTCATCATCTAACTATTTTCCTGTCACCAGTCAGTTCATAGTCTAACTACCCACTAGTCTAGAACCGCTATACTTATTATACTGTACAGCAGGGGTCTCCAAACTACAGCCCTCTAGCTGTTGCGGAACTACACGTCCCATGAGGCATTGTAAAACTCTGACATTCACAGACGTGACTAAGCATGATGGGAATTGTAGTTCCTGAACAACTGGAGGGCCATAGTTTGGAGACCTATGCAGTACAGTATATCCATCTACTTATATTCAGCATACCCGCTATATCATTACCTTCCACACACATTATATACTGGACATGCTTTCTTCATTGGTGAACAAACACTTTATCCTCTGCTTTTATAAGCCAAGCCATAATCATGGCACGCTCTGTCCACCCCCTTCTGTCTATCCCACAATCAACTCATGCTCTCTTTATCGTTCTTCTCTCTACTCAGCTTGTGTGAGGAAATCACCACCCTACTTTCTTCACAAACAACAATTTTTAAAACATATCCACTGACACCAGAAGGTGGCGATAGAGACTTGTAGAAATGACAGTTGGTCACATGAAATCTATCAGAAAAGTGTTGAAATCATACCTGCTTTTCCTGTACGAGTTTCTCCTGGAAGAGTTTGATCCTGGTCTTCCGTTCATTCTCAGCCTTCTCCAGCTCTGCTGAAAGATTTTGCCGTAATTCATGCTTTAGAATTTCACACTCTCCTAATGTCAAGTTAGCAATTTCAGGAAGTGTCTGGAACAACAGCTTTTTCACCAACTTTTCAAATGTCTGGGAGGCCCCGGTATACAATTCCTTTGTGGTAAAGAGGGGTAAAGAATACTTGTCATTTACAATGTCAAAACCATGAAAACTGTGACATATAAGTATAAGGATTTTTTAACAGCAGTACAAACATAAGCAACTTGTCATCAACTTGAACTATGAACTATAAGGCTATTCCACATTATATTTCCAATCTAATTGTAATGATCAGGGATCAGGCTTGGAGGCCAGTGGCTATGACAGTGGAAAGGCTTACACAGAAACCAGCAGGATAAATACACAAGCAAATTCCCCTGGCGGGTAACGTGGGCTTACCCGAGGCATGAGTCCTAAGCACTAACCGGTATTCACCAGAGTTCCTGATGGTGGAGTTTGGTTTTCCTGCATGCTAGTGCCAGGTTGCGGTCCTCAGGATCCCCCCACCAGGAGGTGAGCAATGCAGGGAGCCAAAGCATATGTATTAGGTAAGGATCATGCATAAGGGTAGTTGATAAATAAGCAAAAGTTGAAAAGTTGGTATCAAGAGGAAGCATAGTCAAGGAACAAAGGTTGGCAATGAATGGTAATGAAGATGTGGACGGCAACAGGAGCACAAGGAGCAAGATATTGGCTGGAGAAGAGCACACTAATCTGGCAGACTGGAAGTGCAAAGGCATGGCTTAAATAGAAAGTTCATGGGAGGAGCAAGGAATTCAAGATTCACCAGAAACAAGACATAAAGCGAGTTTATCCAAGGGTTGAGGCAGGGAGTTGTCTAGCATCTTTGGTGGCTCAGCAAAAAGAGCTACTGCCAGATGCAGCAGAGGTCCTGGGTTCAGACCCAGGTCTTTGGCAGTAATAATTAATATTTCCCACATTTTCCTAAGTTTGCCTACTCTTTAGCTAAAAATCTAGTAAGGATGCATAAAATGCTTTTCTCCACCCTTGCTATGTGCTAAGAGTCTGGCTAGCCATGGACAGGCAATATAGTGAAAGATGATTTGGCAAAGCAGCATGGAGCCAAACATTCCTTACACTGCTGCTTTTTTAGTTATAGGGCCAACTGCAGCCAGACAACTTAAAGTATATATAAAGCCAAAAATGTTTGCATTGTATTGAGTAATGAATGGTAAAGACTCTTCTCAGGATTTTTTTTTTGCCACATTAGAATAATTTCCCCTTATTTTCTGTCCCAGGTAGAAAGCAGGAAGTAAGGTGAGTAAGGGGAGAGCTTTCCAAAGTGAGGGCATATCTTATGTTGTAATATTTCTCCTTTGCTGTGATAACTCACATCTATCTAATTTAGAATTTGCCCATTACTTTCTATGTTGCAGACAATGGTCACCAAAGCAACAGTGAGGGTAAATCTTTTTCTGTAGGAATTGTGTTATTTGTATGGTGAGCTGTATTGGATTTCCTTCAATCAGATACCTCTTTATTAGAAAGTTTTTTTTTCTTTACATTTTACATAACAAACAACACAACAAATATCTAAGAACACAACTAAACAAAACAAAGAAACTTGACCATGTACCTTACAAATTATATAAGGATTATCATCATTATATAGAACATCTGAATATTCGATTTAGAGACTACGCCTTGGCGGATCATGTAATGGCTCTTACCATCATTCTGTATCGCTACCTGCTTACACCAAGTTCATCTGTCAGCTCAGGCTCTTCGCTCAGAGAGATTAGAGACTAACCAACATGACCAAATTTTTCTATATTTTTTTGGGCATTTACTATGTTTATATGTCAGTTCTTCCCTTCGTAATTAAGATTAATTGCCTTTGTTCATTGAGCAGTTGTTGGTGGGGAGTTTGAAATTCATTTCTGCAATATAAGTTTATGAGCTATATGCATAGACCGCAGCCACATCACGTGCATTTCAGATGGAAGAACATCTTCCGATATAACCCCTAACAATGCTATTTTTGGGTCTAGTTGAACATGTGTGGAGCTTAAAGTATTTAATGTATCAAATATATACTCCCAATATCTATGCAATTTAGGACATCGCCACAACATGTGTATAAGTGTACCCGTTTCAACAGTACATCTTGGGCAGTTTGGTGTATCTATTTTTCCCCATGTAAATACTGTTGAGGGGGATAAGGAGACTCTGGTCAAATTTGCCAGAGCTTGCTCCCATTCCTCATCACTAATGGTCTACAAATCTCCATGCCACCGCTCTAAACCACCACCCTGTGTACTAACACTAGTTGTTGTTTGTAGGGAAGAATATATGTCTCCAATCAGTCCTTGTTTAGAGCATCTTATAGTTACTAATTTCATTAAGCTTGGGGAAGGTTCAAATTTTAATGGAAAAGTTGCTACTTGACTCTGGAGAGCATGCTGCAGCTGCAAATACTGAAAGAATGATTTATTGGATAAATGGTATTTCTCCACCAGTTCATTGAATGGTTGAATAGCATACTTGTCAAAAAGCTGGTGAAGAAATGATTCAAAGTTTTCAAGTTTTGCTACCTTTGGTAGTCGTAGGTTGTTCAATATGGGCATATATTGGGTATATCCCTCATAAGAAGTAAATTGTTGGACAACAGACCAAACTTTATGGATCAAATAAAATATAGGCTAACAACATTTACTATAAAAGTAATGTGCAGCTATTAACTGCACCAGTGGCTCCATTGGAAGTTGAGAAAATAAAATTTGCTGTATAGAGTCCTCCAAGTCTATAACATTACAACTGTATAGATGTTGAAGTTGGGATGCTAAGTAATACAATCTAGCATTAGGAACAGCTCATCCTCCTCAATCTTTAGGTAGTTGTAAAACTCCTAATTTAATCTGCGGATGATTATATCTCCATATAAGATCTCTAAAGAGGGTATCATCTTGTCGAAAGAATCTCTGGGGCAGCCATACAGGACAATTATGTAGAAAATACAACTGTGGCATCCAAACCCGCTTTACCAGATTTGCCCCACCAACTACCGTCAAAGGCAGTTTGCTGCATATTTTCCCCGTTTGTTTAAAACGCTTAAGTAGAGGTCTAGATTTCTCTCCACATACTCAGTCATGTAATTTGAACCCCCAGATATTTAAATGTAGAAACTACAGCTATTTGGGAAGCAGAACTTGGCATATTATTACCCAATGGGTCTATCGGTAATAAAACCGACTTGTCCCAATTTATTGTAAACCCTGAAAATGAGCCATATGTGATGATTAGAGACATCACGGCTACTAAAGAATGCAAAGTATCTCCCAGAAATAAAAGCGCATCATCAGCGTATAGGGCAATCTTCTCCTCTCCTAAGGGTCTGTGAAACCCTATAACATTTGGCAATTGACGAATAGCAGCAGCCAGGGGTTCAAGAGCTAAATCAAAAAGGAGGGGTGATAGTGGACACCCTTGTCTTGTTCCACTTTGTAACAAAAAAGGGGCCCATTTACCTGGACCAGTGCCACCGGTGCAGCATACAGAAGCTGTATCCATGCTATAAACTGGGGCCCAAAACCAAACTTCCGTAAACAGTGCCATCAAAAGTTTCACTCTATACTATCAAAAGCTTTTGCCGCATCAAGCGACACTATAGCTCTGTTACCTAGGTTATCAGATAGAACTTGCAAATTAAGGAATAAACGTCTAATATTTGTTGCAGTAGATCTATTTGGAATAAATCCAGACTGATCTGGGTGTACAAGCTTAGAAATAACTTTTGCCAGTCTAGTAGCTAACACTTTTGCCAATAACTACACATCTGAAGTAAGCAGTGATATTGGGCGATATGATTCTGGATTAGAAGTTTTATCAGGTTTTATTAAAACGATAATGATCACTTCGTTCATAGAGGGAGGAAGATGCCCACACTCCAATGCTGCATTAAATACCTCCAATAGTTCAGGCAATAATTTGGCTCCATACATTTTGTAGATATCCCCTGGTAACCCATCAGCACCTTGGGCTTTGTTGTTGGGAAAACTGGCAGCAGCGTCCCGAAGTTCCTCTAGAGTCAAAGGTTTATCCAACACCTCCCTGTCAGCTACAGACAGTTCTAGTATTGTAATGGAATCAAGAAAAAGTTGTAGTTCAACTTCTTCATAGGATACTTTGCTACTATAAAGATCTTTAAAGAACTAATATGTGCCATTTTAGTTTGAGATCTGTGCAATTCTACTACGTGAGCCGAAGGTTTTTGGGTTTTTACGATTGCAGCTAAGAGGTGACCCATGCTTTCCCTCTCGTCAAAATAAGGTTGCTGGAATGCTGGAGAAAAAAATGTTTCTGCTCCGCTTTTTTCGTGCCATTTCTGCGTAAGACTGTTGATTCTGTATCTACTTCTGCTGATTTGCTACAGTAGGGTTCGCTATGCATTGAAATTCAGCCTGCAAGACAGCCTCAGCTACAGAACGCTCCCAAGCCCTAGATTTCTTTTTAATTTTTGATATTTGAAGTATAAATATACCTCTCATATAAGCTTTTAAGCAACCCCAATAAGTCGGCAGGGATACAGAGTGTCTATTAGCATCACTATATACAGATATTTCAAGCATAATATCTTCTGTTGATGGAAAAAGCTCTAACCAGTAAGGGTTTATTTTTCACAAAGTGCAAACCTGAGCAGAGTGCAAAAATGAATTTAAGAACCAAAGGAGAATGACCAGATAACCCCCTAGCTGCATAAGTCACTTCTGATATTATTGGTAGCATTGTGGAAGTAACCAATGCCAAGTCTATTCTGGATAGTGTCCTGCGAGTACTGGAGGAACAAGAAAATACTTTGTCATAAGGATGTAGCGTTCTCCAGACATCAATCAGGCCAATCTCCCGAATAAAACGAGCAAAAGAAGTATATGCAGAGGTCGTTTGACCCCCAGCCATACCATTTTTATCTAAGTAGGAGTAAAGGTAGTTATTAAAATCTCCTATCAATAGCCAGGGAACATCAGATTTATCAGAAGTAAAATGCAAGAAATCTTTAAGGACCTCTGGTGAGTATGGGGGAGGTATATATACATTAGCAAGTACATACAATTTTTTACATATTGTACAATATAAAAAGATATAGCGGCCTCTGATATACATCTGTACCTGCCTGCAGGTAAAATCAAAATTATTTGCAAACAATATAGATACACCTCTAGAATGTGCAGTATAAGTAGAATGGTATTACGTACTAAATTGTGCTTGTTTCAGATATTTTAAGGTGGTTGAATTTAAATGCATTTCATAGGCAGATAATAGACAGAGACAGACGCTTTAATGAAGTAAACATAGCTTGCCTTTTGAATGGATCACTGAGACCCCTATTATTCCAGGATACTAATGTTTGCTTTATATGTTAGCAGGTTTAGACCCCAAATCCCCAAGTCTCTCATACAGTATAGTATAGTGGGTCGATAGTTATATAATAAGATCCCTACCGACCCTAAACTAAATGGGATAGTCTTTATTTTGAGAAAAAGAATATGAAAAAGATTACATGTGTAGGTAATAGCCATACCATTAATACCACCAGGTAGTAGTCTCTTAAAATCCTTACATAAATAGAAAATCTCTATAATTACTCTAAATATCTGATCACTAAGTCTATAACAAAAGAAGCACAAAAAAAGAAAAAAAAACAAACAAACATTTGTAGAACCGCTGAGAAAAAATACTCTACACATAGATTAATATTAAAAGTACCTAATGGATAGAGACAACACAATAGTTACTCAATATCTTGCCTTCTAGACTATTAGCCATAAGAAGAACAAGAATAATCTGTATTCTAATAATAAGAGTACACTCAAAAAAAAAATTAAAAAGAAAAAATATCCAAAAATTCCATATCCATATGCTAAAACAACCAGAGGGCATGTATGTACCCATGCCATTTGTCAACTAGTAGCTCAAAAAGAAAAAAAACATAACAAAAAAAAAGAACAAACATTCCCCGCAGGGAAAGATTTCAGAGAGTTCATTCTTTTAACTTGAAGGGCTCACTCACCGGGCTTTATATGGAAAAAAAAAAAAACCAAAAAATAAAAACAAAAAAAACCCCCAAAATTAAATCAAATTAACTCCCAGTTATATTAAATGGTACCAAAGAAGAAAAGGGGAGAAAAAAAAAAATGATTGTAACCTTCACCCCCGTCATCCGCATATATACACTAACTTGAGATATTATATTGTCTCATTTCATTTATTGTAGTTTCTATCTAGCCAATCCGTGGCGGCTCGTGGAGTATCAAAAAAATGGATAAATTCATTTGCCACCACCCTAAGCTTAACAGGATATAAGATTGAATATTGCAGTTGTAGTCTTTGCAGCCTTTTCTTTACATCCTGGAATTTGATTAGTTGTTTTTGGATGTCCGGGGAAAAAAATCAGGAAAAAAACATAACTTTGACCCCATTAAAAAACCTCTTTCAATAATCTAAGATTATTTCTGTATTGGATTTCTGCCAGACATATCGTTTGATGTTGAGGCCAAATAATTACATTTTAGCCTCATCTGACCATAACACCAAAGGTGTGTTTAAGGTGGTAAGATAAGACTAAAATTGAACAATTTGGCCTCATCACCAAACGATATGTCTGGCAGAAATCAATACAAACAACACCATTCCTACAGTAAAGCATGGAGGTGGTAATATCCTGTTATGGGGGTGTTTCTCTGCAGGAAAAATGGATGGGGCAAAATACCATCAAATTCTTGAGGAATATCTGCTGCCCTCTGCCAGAAAGTTGTCAAGAAGGAAGAAGGTTTACCTTCCAACATGACAATGACCCAAAGCACACAGCAAAAATGACCACACAGTGGTTGAAGGACAAAAAGGTGATTGTTCTTGCATGCGCTAGTCAGAGCCCAGACTTAAACTCCATTGTAAATCTGTGGAATGACTTGAAAACTGCAGTCCACAAACGGTGACCATCAAATTTAACTGAACTTGAGCAGTTGTGCAACAGGATAAATTCTGAAATTAAACCAAAAGGTGTCCCAGTGTGTGTGTGTGTGTGTGTGTGTGTGTGTGTGTGTGTGTGTGTGTGTGTGTGTGGGGGGTGATCCTTTTTCCAACTCAGTGATTCTGTTTTTTACATATTTTTTCTGACATGGCATTATATCTTTCAC
>BLSH010226001.1:434931-445286 GCA_018402905.1 Glandirana rugosa
ACACAGTACGACTGTCATTTCGTAGGACTCTGGTAAGTACACACCCCAAAGAAGAGTCGGTTCCCTCACCCAGTGAGTGTTAAAACGGATTCTTGTTTCGGTACTTATTTCTTGTCATGTTTTTGTAGGAGACTCTCGTTGAAGAGGGTTGGTAGGTTCTTGTCAAACCACTGCTTGTTTCGGAAAAGGTCGTACTACCTCGTGGAACGGTATTCTGTTTCACTATTGATTCACCGAACCTCTTGTTTTGTAGTGTTAAAACCCAGACACCGGTCCTTAGAGGGGTCTGGAATTAGGTTTATTCATGGCTTTGTTCTTAGGCAAAATTGTGAGTGACCCACTCCCTTGGCTGAGAAGAAACCCCACACATGAATGGTCTCAGGATGCTTTACTGTCAGCATGACACAGAACTGAAGGTAGCGCTCACCTTTTCTTCTCTGGACAAGGTTTTTTCTGGATGCCCCCCAAACAGTCAGAAAGGGGATTCATTAGAGAAAATAACTTTACCCCAGTTTTCAGCAGTCCAATCTCTGTACCTTTTGCAGAATATCAGTCTGTCCCTGACGTTTTTCCTGGAGAACAGTGGCTTCTTTGCTGCCCTTCTTGACACCATGCCATCCTCCAAAAGTCTTCGCCTCACTGTGTGTGCAGATGCACTCACACCTGCCTACTACCATTCCTGAGCAAGCTCTGCACTGGTGGTGCCCGCAGTTGAGTCAACTGCAGGAGACATTCCTGGCACTTGCTGGACTTTCTTAGGCGCCCTGAAGCCTTCTTCACAAATGCAGTGGAAATATTTTTTCATGGAATTAAGTTCATTTTCATGGCAAAGAGGGACTTTGCAATTATCTGAAATTTATCTGATTACTCTTCGTAACATTGTGGAGTATATGCAAGTTGCCATCATAAAAATTGAGGCAGCAGACTTTGTGAAAATTAATATTTGTGTAATTTTCAAAGTTTTGGCCACGGCTGTACAATGTGCTGTCCAGTTTAACATTGGAAGGCCACAAATATTAGAGTGATATTTCTTTGGAGCTGACAATGCTTAGGAGGAGAATTAATATGGATGGGCAGGTACATAACAGAAAATTGAATGGTAGTGGAAAAAAATGCCTCAGAAATCGCTACAGAGACGCAAAGATAAAGACATACCACGACTTGCTGCCGATTTTATAAAGTCTATGGGAGTCACGCTGCACAGTCGCCCAAAAGTAGTGCAGTTTTTTTTTTGTCGCAGTGACTCAAGTTGCTCCCCCTTCCTGCTGCCATGGGGCCCCCCTCTCGGTGGCGGAACACCAAGGCCCAGTCACAAGCGTGACCTTTGCAACCCTTGTAGTTCTTCCACTGGTGAAACCTAATCTTCTCACTGCTGCCAAGTACATATCAGTACCTTCAAAAGAGAGTTAAAAGCCGGGACTAGATTATTCCACTTTATTGTACAGAAGTCACTGTAAAATCCAGTCCTGAGAAAGTGGCTGTTGTGGCCAGTAGCTCAGGGCACCCAGTTAGTGTTTCCTGCCTGAGCTGATAAAATACCGCACTAATACTATTGTATTTTGAGAGAGGGGAAGGAAAATATTGATACAAACAGCTGCAGCCAAATATAACCAAGTATACTAGACATAAGAGACAAAAAAGGCTGCGCTAGATGTTATTGGCAATAAGTACCATAAACTGAGATGTGACTGGAAATACTCTAAATATTGAAAGAGCCTTATAGTATAGAGCAGTGTTTTTCAACTCCAGTCCTCAAGGCACACCAACAGGTCATGTTTTCAGGATTTCCCTCAGATGAAACAGCTGTGGTAATTACTAAGGCAGTGAAACTGATCAAATCACCTGTGCAAACTCATGGAAATCCTGAAAACATGACCTGTTGGTGTGCCTTGAGGACTGGAGTTGAAAAACACTGGTATAGAGCACATAATAACGGCCAATTAAAACAATCAAACACTAACCATCACAATACAAACTTGACAGTGAATAGTATAAAGTGCACTGTGCATAAAGTATATGTGCTAAAGTCCAAGAAGAATCACTATTACGTGCATATCCTTGGTGCAATGGTGCGACTATCAGATGGCTAAAAGTATAATTGAAATAAAATAAGCATATACAATATGAACTGCTTATTATTTTATAATAGTCAATCTAAATAAGTGCTGAAAAAAATATTCTCGTGGGTCAAATTATAACATTTGAGTCCAAATCATCAAAGACATAGATGCACCACGTGAAGCAGAATGTACCACCCTGTGAGACCTCCACCAATATAGGGTAGCAGCTTACCAGAAGTAAGCGCAAAATGCGCAATGGCCTATCACCCGGCCCGGGTCCCCGGATGGGGTATGGTGGATGGATGGAGATCTATAATCCTCTATATGGATTTCCTCCTGATTGGAGTGATCAAATCTGTAATACCAGGATGTATGCAGTATTCCCCAGGACCAGGAACCCCACTGGGGTATAGGAAGGTCGTCCTACAGCCTCCTAAGGAGTATCACGGCTCCAAAGTACACCAAAAAGAGAGGGGAAACTCGATAGTGTGATAACATTTTAAAATTTAATAAAGGAATATAAAATATTGCACTTACAAATCAAGAGATGACAACAGGCAAAGGATCAAACGAGCCAGCCGGCTCTCGTAAGCAAATCCGTAGGCAGTGATGTCAGCGCGTCTTTTCCGACGTACGTTTCGTCACTAGAAGGACATCGTCATGGGGATGAAAGACGTGCCACCAACCCACTGCCATAATTATACATTCCGATCCCAGATGCAGGAAGGAGGCGAATCTCCATCTTGGAGATGGGAAACAACATCCCATACATTAAAAGAATGACCCGTCAAACCTCCAAATATACCTATTAAATCCCAATGGATCAAAAATCCACCTCACAACCAAGATAAGGTGAATATTAGCCCAATATTCATAAATAGAAAAAAGAAGAAAAAAGAAAAAAGGAGAAAAGAATTTTTACATATAAACTTATAACCGTCCATGATCAGACTGGGTAATATAAATTGGGGAAAAATAATAATATGAAATACGGTCATTGAACTATATGAAAGTATTGAATATAAAGATTTATATTGTTAATAGTAAATAGTCTATTGGTTATAAATGGCTAATTAACCGGTAGATATATATTAATTGTATAAGATATTATTGATAGACACCTATATGAACAAAATGTATTTTAAGAAATGTGTGATAAAAAGGAAAAAATTGTCAATCATAAAATTATATAAATGAATAGTAAGTGTCTTCCTATATAGTTGAACTAACCTATACTGGTACTGATAAACCCACCTATAAGTGAAATAAAAATAAGAGTGTAATAAGCCAAAATTTGTCCAATCAAGAACAAACTTATAGGTGTATTAAGAGTGAAAAAGTAAATAAAAGTAAATAAATTACAACTAAAATAAAATATAATAAATACATTTATTTTATTATATTAAAATAAATTATCCTTTAAATAGACAAATTTAACGGAATATTGGGCCATATTCAACCCAAATTGGCGAGTGGCCTATATGATTCTTTGACTGCCTGACCTAGATACCCAATGGTTGATTTAATCACACAATAGGTCTATCAGAAATATAGCACTGGTCAAAACATTAGTTTAATGCTCAGTGCATATGTCCCATCCATATAATGGATGAGGAGTATGACTCTGGGATCATTGAAAAATCCATATCATCTCCTCCCAACATCATAGGATCAGACATAGATACGCAGACATTACATTTAAAACCAATAGCAATATAATAAAACTTAGGAATTGTCTATAAACGCATTAACGTCTACATCCATGACATTTCTAGTCTGGAAATTTGTCTAATAAGGGAACTTCCCCTCCAATGAGATTCATATTTATCTATGCCTACAAATAGGCTATTGGAGGGATCCCTATTATGTACATCCCGATAATGTTTTGAAACTGAGTGATTTTTAAATCCCGTAAGGTTATTGGTGATGTGCTTGTTTAATCTGATCTGAAGTGGGCGTTTAGTCCTCCCCACGTATTGTAGCCCACAAGGGCATTGGATCATATAGACGACTCCTTTAGTCGAACATGTTATAAACGGCCTAATTGTAAATTCACACCGAGTGCTTGTGGACCTGAACTTTTCTATGTTCCTTCCCTTAAAGCAATTATTGTAACAGACCCTACATTTTCTGCACTTGTAATACCCAGTAAGGTCTTGGAAAAAGTCGTTTTATGGGTCGGAGGGTCTAAAACATTCGGGGCTAAACTTGACCTTATTGAGGCTGCTCCCTTAAAGATAACAGTAGGCTTGACTGCTAGGATTTCTGTCAGAATTTTGTCATTTTTCAAAATATGCCAATGTCGAGATATTATACGTTTGACCATTTTGGCTTGACAAGAATAGGTGGTAATGAAAGGCACCTCCGGACAGGTTTTTTCTCTCCCATCAGCAGGTGAGTACATTTTTATCAAATCTTCCCTATTGATACTAAATACCTCCTAAATGGTAGTTCTTAATTCACCTAGGTCATAGCCTTTCTCTACTAACCTGTGTGTTAAAGTATCAGCTTGAGTAATAAACTCATTAAAATCAGAGCAATTACGACGTAGTTTAAAAAATGTGGAGGTAGTGAATTTGTCTCCTTCAACTCTAATATTCAAATCCAAAAAATGTATTTCAGTCTGGCTCGCCTCATAGGAAAGCTCAATTCCTCTGTCGTTGGAATTAAGGGCCTCAAAGAAAGCAACCAAGCTTGGGTAATCACCCTCCCATAAGAGGAGGACATCACCTATATAGTGTGCCCAAAGAGCTTACTGGGACGCTCCATATGTATAGACGATGTCCTCTTCCCACTGGGCCATAAAAAAGTTTGCAAGACTTGGGGCATATTTTCTTTGTTTTTTGCTACACCCCTTGTTTGGAAATAAAATTCATGGTCAAACCAGAAATAATTTGAAGATGCGGCAAACTCCAATAACTCAATTATAAACGTAATTTGTGTACCAGGCAAACCTGAGTCCCATTCTAAGTAATGTTTGACAGCCCCAACGCCTAGGGTGTGTGGAATTATGGTGTATAACGAGGTTACGTCGGCCGTAACCATCCACACCCCCTGGCTCGGAGAGAGACCTGAAAGGAGGTTGATAACATGTTTTGAATCTTTCAAATACGATGGCATAGATTTAACAAGGGGTTGTAGAAAATGGTCAATGTATCTGCCCACCCGGGAGGTCAGTGAATCTATACCACTGACTACAGGACGTCCCGGGGGGCAGATAGGGTTCTTATGGACCTTTGGTAAATAATATATTACAGGTGTTCGTGGGGCCTTAGGTACCAAAAACAGACTTTCTTGTTTATTAAGAATACCTTGTTTGAAACCTCCCTGGATTATTTTCTCAAGTTGGATCTTGAATTTATTTTTAGGGTCTGTATTCAAGACATTGTATGTGGTTTGGTCGTCCAAGATCCCATGCATCTCTGCCATATAATCTTTGCGATCCAACACTACGACCCCCCCCCCTCCTTGTCAGCTGGGCATATTACAAGGTCCCTATCATCACAAAGGGAATTAAGGCCCTTACAAAGTTTAGTGGTTAACGTAGCTTTCTTATATTTCATAGAGTCAAGATCTCTAAGAGCAACATCTCTGAATACTTTTAATGATGGTGCCAAAGCACCTGGTGGATTAAAAAAGAGAGGCATTTCTTAGTCCAGAATGGACATAATGGGAGGGAATGTTCAAAACTCTTGTGATAGGATTAACAGTCAAATATCTTTTGATATTAATTTTCCGAACAAATGTATGTATATCCATATATGTTTCAAATTTATTTATGTTTCTAGGTGGTACAAATTTTAGGCCTTGATCAAGAATAAGTTTTTCTGAATCTGTTAGGCTTTTTTTGAACTGAGGTTGAAGATCCCTGCCCCGGTAGTACCTTTGGCCTTTTTGTATCGTATGCGCCTCCCCCCTCGGATTCCTCTTCTCTTTCTACTGGTCTTTTTTGTCCCTTGTGTGGGCCGGAAAAAAACCCAATTTTGACCTTGGATATTATTGGTCTTGGATGGTCCTATTTCTGATGTCCTGGGTTCATAGGTCCTATCCATTCCATTTTTGGGAATGAGGGGACTCCTCCCCCCATGTGCACCCTCAATTTCTATCTCAGGTCCATTAAGATCTCTTAAAGGGTAAAAACTATTCCGAGTGGGGATATTGCAATCCCAGTCGTCTCTTTGGTCGTACTGTTCGTGAGAGTATGACCCATATCCATTGGGATGTCCCATTCTAGGGCCTTTACCTCTATTCGGGGGGTAGTAGGTATTATGATACAATTCTGAGTACTGCCCATACTTTTCTTCTCTATAGGGATAATCAGAGCGTGGGGGATTGGGTCTATGTTCAGGCCGCCAAGATGGTTGGTGGTAATTAGTATTAGGGTGGGAACCCAGTATATTATTCCCCATAGTTTTATTGGCGTATCCACCTGATCGACCCCTATTTCTCCTATGGGGAGACTGATAGGAAAATCTTCTCCCATTATTACATGTTTCTTTCATAAGGGGTTTCTTTTTAGATCAGCCCACGAAATTATCCCCAAATGTTTGGATTATCTTTTCCCATAGAGGGAATATCCATTTCCTCATGTCTGTTATCTTGAGTCTCTCCCAACAATTTCTTCTGCCATTCGAACACTACTGCTCCATGATAGTCTGACAGATCCCTATTATATTTTTTCTTTTTCTTAGTCTTTTGGTCTCTATCCTCCTTCTCTAAATGTTTAAGGAGAATTTGAGACTTTTCTTTATATCCCTCGTCCTCTTTAAAAGGAATAAGTTTATCCTTTATAGATTTTACCCCTTCATCAATTTTTTTTAGTTTGATTTGTTTTCTCTCTATTAGGAAACCGAGTAGTATGATCCCCGCAGTATTAAAATATTTGAACCAATCCTCCAGGTTTTCATCACCTTTCTGAGTTACTTCCCATCTAAGACTGCTGGGAACCATATTGTTCCTAATGTAAGTCTCCCATTGGGTGTAAATTTCTGATGTCATGAGATTGTTTCTGCCTACCAGCATCTTTATTAGGAATAAAACAAGGAATTTCAATATGTCTTACTAGAATAGATCTTTCAGAGGGTGAGTTAATTTAAAAGGTGTATTTTGAGGATGTGATTTTTTTTTTAACCTCTGTATATACAGTACATGTATTTCATTTTGTATGTCTTGTCTACTGGAGCCAATGTTGTTGGCATAATGCTAACTCTTCTGCCACATACTCACATTACCTAGACCTTGCTAAAATCTATCCTGCCTATGCATTAATTACAACTGTAATACTAATATGTGATACCCTTGTTAGCATGGTTATAATAAAACTCAAATGCACCGAATAAACAGCACAGGTATGTGGGAAGATGCTGGGTGTATCGTTTTGTGTCTGTTCCCTACTGCAGTAGTTATTAATTTGAAATCACTGATCAATATTGGGATAGGAGGAGTTGCCCATCTATAACATTTCCAAGACAAGGATTAAATAGGCCAAGTGTGTAGTGCTCACAATTGTATGTATTCAAGCAGCTGTAATTTAATAAACAGAGAGATGTATAGGAATTAAAGCATACGCCTGAATGAAATACATCAGCATATGATGCTTCATGAACATCACTGCAAATGTGTATAGATAAAAATACCTTATCTGCAGAAAATGGCTACTTTTAAATATCCAACCTGACCGGCAGTCAAGATGCCACCCATCTCCATCTAGGCTATTGTGATGGCTACCCCAGGTGACTCATTATTCCCTATGGCAGAACTAAATGCCGCCAAAATGCTGAGCATACTAGGTAGACAGAAGAAGCAGTTGGAGGTCAGTTTAACCAAGTTTTTGGGAAGATGGTGGTTTATATTTTTACTTTCAAATTCAGTTGTAGTTTAAATAACAGATTTCGTAATGATGGGGTAGAATGAATAAAAAAAATAGTAGAATTAATATTCAGCATAAAGCAGAGTTTGAAGCTCATCATCTGGCATTCCTTAAGGAGTTTCTAATTATGAGTCCTTGTCTTGCTTTGAGCATAAATGGCTGAGAAAAAAAACAAACTTGGCTGTTTCTTGATCGCCGGTATTGCTTATTATGTACCTTGCTGAGAAAGTTCCCTTCCAATTTAAATACTTTAATTAGTTATGATATGGGACTCAGGGCTGCCTAGACTGATATAAGACTAAGGGCTGTCTCCTTCATGCTTAGTCAGCTATGCATGTTTAAATTAACAATTCCTCTTAGCCCGTAGAAAATTGTAAACAAATAGGAAGGCAGTTTTGCATCCGTAATTAAAGAAGATAAGTTTCTCAGAAGCGTCACTCTACATAAAAGTAATATTTTAACTAGTCTGGCAGGTAGAGTCACCTTCTGACGTCTCCCCACTGTTCCCTACTCTGCTGCTGGTCACCATAGAGACCTGCTCCTCCTGTAACAATACAACGTCTACTGTTCCACTGTTGTGTCAAACAAGTGATCAGTCCAACAGGGAAAGTGAGACCAAAGTGTGGACTTTTTTCAGACTGTGCAGATGAATAAGGTCCCTTGCCCCTGGGATCTAGGGGACTATTTACAATAGATGTGAGTTTGGGGTTTGGGTGATTTTCACTCTAGCAAAGTATTGCAACTCCATCTTGGAGAATACAGTGCATAAGTAGACCCAGCAGAGAAGATATTGATAAGCTGCTGTGTGGCACCATGGAGGCTACACAGCTAAAATCCTGTAGGATTTGGAACAAGTAGGTCTTGGATTAGGCTAGGCAGCAAGGCTGGGGGTGTGCAACTTCTATATGCTTTAAATTAAAGAATGGTTTGCATGCACTATGTCTCCAAACCTTTGTGGACACTGTATCATCACACTTACTATATATGAAAACAATTGTGGACACCACTCTATATGATAATTTACATGGTTTAAGTGAATGATACTGGAAATGCTACAGCTTACAAAAGACATTTAGAAAACTGTGTGCTTCCAACCTTGAGGCAACACTTTGGGAAATCCTCCTTTCTGTCCCAGCTTGTTGTTCTCTTGTGCTCATAGAAAGATCCATAAAGACTTGGAGTTAAAGCGGAGTTCCACCCAAAAGTGGAACTTCTGCTTTAAAGGAAGGTGACCCCCTGACATGCCCCAACTGGCATGTCATTTTTTTGGGGGGGGGATTGGGGACTCTGATTTCACAGGGTCCCAGGTCCACTTCCTCTCCTGGCACCGCAGAGCTGGAAGGAAGTTCACCTTCCCCTCTCCCACCCGGCGATCTTCTGGGACACGTCACAGGTCCAAGAAGATACGCCGGCCATTCACAGCGTGCAGCGTGATTCACACATTCGCAGTGAGCGCTCGGTTTTGAAGGCAAAACCGGGTGCCCACATTTGCAATGCCGCCGCCGAGTGGAGGGGGAGAAGAGCGACGCTGCGGGTGGCTGCATCACTGGACCGTGGGACAGGTGAGTGTCCGATTATTAAAAGTCAGCAGCTACTCTTTTTGTAGCTGCTGACTTTTAATAGGGTGGAACTCCGCTTTAATTTACTAAAACTGGAGAGTGCAAAATCTGATGCAGCTGGGCATGGCAGCCAATCAGCTTCTAACTTCAGCTTGTTCAATTAAGCTTTGACAAAAAAACCCAAAAAACTGGAAGGGTTCTATGCAGAGCTGCACCAGATTCTGCACTCTAAGTTTGCTGTGGAGGAACTCAAGTGGCCTGCAAAAAGTCATGAAATGAATGAAACCACAAAATCTTTGAGGTAGTCTTCCCAGAAGAGGAGGGGCTGTATTTGCAAAGAGGAAGGGGTGGCTCCATATTAATGCCCATGTTTTGAAATGGAATACCAAGAAGCTCATATAGAAGATATATACAGGAAACAGGAGGTGCCGTTGACAGAGAGGAGTATAAAAATAGACAAAAGGAGGCCAAACACATTATTGGTGCTGCAAAAGCACAGAAAGAGGAGGAAATTGCTAAGTCTATTAAGGAAGGAGATAAAACCTTTCTTAGGTACATTAGTGATAGAAGGAAAAAATACAATGGGATCACCAAAATGAAAACTGGGCACAACACATATGTTGAGGGAGACCAGGATGTAGCAAACCATTTAAACAATTACTTTTGTTCAGTTTTCTCAGAAACAGACTGCACTAATGATAACAAGTTAGGGAATCATATTGGTTCTAGTAATGATGGTTCATTTCTAGGATTTCTGGAGACCGAGGTAGCTGAGGAACTGGCTCGGTTAAAGCTTAATAAAGCAATGGGCCCTGATGGTAGTCATCCCAGAGTTCTAAGAGAACTTTGCGATATAGTTGTTGGACC
>BLSH010226001.1:460226-478650 GCA_018402905.1 Glandirana rugosa
TAGTACCCACCGCATAAGCAGTCGTCTGCAAGAAATGGCCGGGATGTATGGAAACAGTCTTGCTGCAGAAGTGCCCCACCGGGGCACTTCTGCAGCAAGACTGTTTTGCATGCATCTCGGCCCAGTCTTGCCCTAAGTAGGCACTTCTCTTGTGGAGAGGTTTCACGGTGTGCGGTAGCTTACACTCGTAAACGGGTGAGTTCAGCTAATGCTGCTGCTTGAGGTCAGTCTAGCTCTGGGGCTACTCCTGCTACTCATACGTCTACTCGAAGGGACTCTGCCAAAGCAGGACAGCTGCTGCAACAATCAGTTTGCATAACCAAAGAATTTCTGCACAAACTGTCAGAAACCGTCTCAGGGAAGCTCATCTGCATACTCATCGTCCTCATCGGGGTCTCGATCTGACTGGAGTTCGTCGTCGTAATCGACTTGAGTGGGCAAATGCTCACATTCGATGGCGTGTGGCACTTTGGAGAGGTGTTCTCTTCACGGATGAATCCCGTTCTGACCCGGCTCTACGTACGTTTTGTCAGAACGACGTCTTCACGGGGCCACCCCGTGAAGACGTCGTTCTGACAAAGGTATGTAGGGCCGGTAAAGAACGTCTGCTGACGAATACGCCACCCATGATCGTTCACTAGTGGCTTGTGGGATCCCAAGACAAGCCGGAGTCGGTCGGGTATACGAATTTGCAAACAATCCCTAGTGTCGAGCTGGACACTTTTAACATGTGAGTGTAACTTGCTTTAAATACTGCAATACATTTTAAAAGTTACGTTTTTACGCTATGGGAGCCTTCTTCCTCTCTTTTTTTATGTGATGGCTGGAGTACATTAGAGTTTATGGTGAACAGTGGAGACCTGGTGAATGTTTAAATGAAACAAGATTGCTAGTTCATAGAGAGACCAGCCATTCCGTCTGGTGAGTTCATGAAGTGAGCTTGGTGGAGGAACACACTGGGTGTTTAGAAGTGTCACGAATACATCAAGATATTCTGCATTGATTTTTGAACAAGAGTGGTGCACATGAAACAATGAGGATTGAGTGATTTACAGTTATCTGCGATAATTTATGGACTTTAGAACTTTTCATGCACATTTTTTGCACATTGCGTATATTTGCACTTTTCTTGCACATGATTGCACATGTTGATTTGCACTTTTATGTTTTCCTTTACAGGTTTTTGTCAATATTTGATCATATAGGGTGCATGATAAATATATTAATTGCCTGCATAAAGTCTGCACATAAGTTAACTGGCTGGGGGATCATATGAGCTGTTCAGTGATCATTGAACACTAATTTTGAGTTCACAAAATTTTTTTTATTGTTGTTGTTGACCTCAAACTAACTGGGGGGAAGTTCAAAACTAATCTTAGAAAGTATTATTTTACTGAAAGGGTGGTTGATGATTGGAATAAACTACCAACAGAGGTTGTGAGACAGTCAACAGTAAATGGCTTCAAACATGCTTGGGATAAACATAAATCCATATTCAGACAACAAGGTTAATGTAAAAAAAAAAAAAAATAAATAAATAAATAAAAAGGGGCAGACTCGATGGACTACTCAGTCTTTTTCTGCCATCACTTTTCTATGTTTCTATGTTGATTTTCAATACTTGTTTTTTATAGACGACACCAGTAGGAATGTAACACTAAAGGGCTTGAGAGTATATAGTATAACCTTTGTTGCGCTGCCTCCCCATTCTTATATTGTGCATTTTGAATGCACAGAGATACCGTGACGAGATCCTGAGGCCCATTGTTGTGCCATTCATACCAACACCTCATGTTGCAGCATGATAATGCTCTGCCCCATGTTGCAAGGATCTGTACACAATTCCTGGAAGCTGAAAACATCACAGTTCTTGCATGGCCAGCATACTCACAGGATGCTCTGGATCAGCGTATACGACAGCGTGTTCCAGTTCCTGCCAATATCCAGCAACTTCACAAAGCCATTGAAGAGGAATGGACCAACATTCCACAGGCCACAATCAACAACCTGATCAACTCTATGTGAAGGAGATGTGCTGCACTGCGTGAGGCAAATGGTGGTCGCACCAGATACTGACTGATTTTCGGACCCCCCCCAATACAGTAAAGCTGCACATTTTAGAGTGGCCAGCCTAAGGCACACCTGTGCAATAATCATGCTGTCTAATCAGCATCTTGAAATGCCACACCTGTTAGGTGAAGGAGAAGTGCTCACTAATACAGATTAAACCCTGGTTGACATGTCAAAGCGCATACCAAATCGGCTGCAATTTCCGGCAATGGCACCGCCCTAATCTGTGCGATGCTGCATTTGTGGTGCTGCACCGATTTCCAAAAGTAGTTTCTATACTACTTTTGCCAATTTCAGGTGCGATTTCCATTGACATCTGTGCAGGAACCCGCACAGATGTCTCTGAAATCGCATCTGAAATCAGGCCTGACATGCGGGAATGAAATCGTGCGAGTTCAGCTGAACTCACACGATTTCATTCCCGCACCAATGTGAACCCAGGCTTAGACAGGTTTGTGAATAATATTTGAGAGTAATAGGCCTTTTGTGTACATAAAAAAAGTCATATATCTTGGAGTTCAGCTCATAATAAATAGGGGCAAACACAAATGTGTTTTGTTTATTATTTTGCTCAGTGTATGTGCCCAGCTCAAATTTCATGAATCGAGTTTAGGTCCACTTTAAGTAACGCCCTTTTATAATCAACTGTCTGCTGGACACCTGTTTAATGAATAATTAGACTCACCTGTAGTTGAATTCTTGTTAATTAGGACTTTGTTGTCTAAAATTTAGCTTTGCTCCTCAGGCTGGGTTCACACTTGTCTGACAAATGGACCGACATTGTGAGCACAAATCGCATGACTTCACAAAATCAATGTTTCCCTATGAGAGCCGTCTTAACTGGTCCGACACAAGTCGGTCCGACTTTGAAAAAGGTTCCTGTACAACTTTGGTCCTACTTCAGCCCATTGAATATCATTGAAGTAGGATCAAAGTTGGATCCTTGTTCTAACCATCCAACTTGTGACATCCGACTTGGTGATTATAGCAGCAGTAAAAGGAATTTTCTCACACTGGGATTGTTTTGATTGGTCAAAGGACAAGTCACTATCTCAAAGTCGGAGTAAAATCTTATCTTGTTCATTCAAGTGAGATGGAAGTAGGACCAAAGTAGGACCGATGTTGCAGGGCAAAGTAGGATAAAAAGTCTGACCGTTTTTGTGTCGGATAGTGTGAACCCAGCCTAAGACTTTCATTGGGGTGTATTCATTTTTGCAACATGGTCATTAATGAATTTGTTAGAAAAAATACTTTTTTGTGTGTGCAAATTAAAAATCTTGGTTGCAATCAATGGCCCTCATTTGTGGGAGTATTTTGTAGTATAGTATCCCATAGAAAATGTTGATTCTGAAAGGAAAATAAAGGTTTTCTGGCAAATCTCTTGGGGTGTACTCATTTATGGTGAGCACTGTAGGGGTTATTTACTAAAGGCAAATCCACTCTGCACTGCAAATGCACTTGGAAGTGCAGTCGCTGTAGATGTGAGGGAGACATGTAAGGAAAATAAAAAAAAAAACATTTTGGCTTGCACATGATTGGATGATATAATCAGCAGAGATTCCCCTCATTTCAGATCTTCCCCTCAGATCTACAGTGACTGAACTTACAGCGCACTTGTAGTGCAGATTGGATTTGCCTTTAGTAAATCAACCCCTGTATGTAGAAGTAACTTGTCACCTTAGGAAAGGACTACAAACATGTCCCCTTCTCCTCTGTAGCAGAGAGAGGAGGTTTTCTGTACTACAGAGAAATATCTGGGAACAATGTAACTGATAACACTGATGCCCTGCTAACTGCTAAGCCACTGCGGGGCAGCACAGTGGTTTTAGTGGTTAGCACCTGTGTTAATTTTGACATCAAATTTCAATTTCGTTTTAGTCATAGTCTTTCAACGAAAATTCCATTTTAGTTTTAGTCGTATTTTAGTTGACTAAAATCTCCAGTTCGTTTTAGTTGACTAAAATCGGAAGGGTTTAGTTAAATTGTGATGTATTATGTAAGCATTTCTCTAGAATTTTCAAACCCATTATATACTGCTGGAGTATTACTTATGGTATTAAGGGTTTGAACTTGCACTACAGACACAGATTTAGCTGTTGTGAAATATAACCAGTGTTAATTTTGACATCAAATTTAAATTTTGTTTTCGTCATAGAGGTTGATTTACTAAAGGCAAATATACTGTGCACTGCAAGTGCAGTTGTGCTAGATCTGAGAGGAAGCTCTGCTGATTTCTATTATCCAATCATGTGCAAGCAAAAACGCTGTTTTTTTTATATTCCTTGCATGGTCCCCTCAGATCTAGCGCAACTGCACCTGCAGTGCAAAGACTATTTGCCTTTAGTGAATCAACTCCATAGTCGTGACTAAAATGCCATTTTAGTTTTAGCTCTGGTTCACACTGAGTGCGGGAATGAAATGGTGCGAGTTCAAATGTCAAATCACATGCCAAATCGTGTCAGTATGAACCAGGGCTGAGTCGTATTTTAGTCATCTGAATTGTTTTAGTCAACTAAAATAGTGTTAATTTAACCTCCCTGGCGGTATGATTCTGTCTGGAATTTTGTACCAAAAGCGGTACAATTTTTTGCATGGAAATTTGGTGATATGTATTATAGGCCTGCAATTCTTAGTAATTATTTACTTAAACCTGACCAAAACAAGACTCTAGTAGACATTCCAGATGTGATAAATTTGAAACACAAACGCATGAATTATAATCTAATCAATAATATAATTTTATTCAATAATGCAATGAAAAATAATGAAATTTGTCAAACAAAGAAATTCAATACACATCCTGAGTTTGAAACAGTTTGAAGCATGGAACTAGACAAAGTCCGACGTTGCAATCAGGACAATAGTACCTTGTTTCTTTTCAGACTTTTTTTCCATTGCCATCTCTCTTGGAACAGCAACCGATGCACATCCTGGTAGGTGCTAATTTTCTTGCGGTTGGCGGTACGAAGTCTACAAAATGACGACCTGTCAGGCGTTCTGGATTGCCAACGTCAACAGTCGTCCGGGTCTGTTAGCAGATACTGATGGCGTCGGGTGGTTGACAAAAATCTGCTCAGCCACCTTCCAGATAAAGTCAGAATGAACAAGAGGTATGTTAGTCTTTGCTTTATAAAGGATATAGGGGTTCCAAAGGCATTGTTCAAGGAGATGCCAGAAAATCTTTTTGTAATACTTCTTCTGTTGTTTCCACATCGCCGGGTAAAATGTCATTGCCTGATCAGCTCGGTCGACACCTCCCATTGTGTGATTATAGTCGATCACGACTTGCGGCTTCAGCACATCTTTTCCGTGTTTTGTGCGGACCATGGCAGTGGGGGTGCTGTGCACGGTGCTCATGAGACACACGTCCTTTTTGTCTCGCCATTGCATTGCCATCATTTTACCCTTTTGAAAGGCAACCATCTCTCCTTTTTTTAGTTTTTTCTTGCCAAACATTGATGGCATGTCACGCCGGTTTGGCGGTACCATACCCATCAGTTTTGTTTAGGAGCAAAACCTCAAAGTTCCAAGAGATGTGTAAAAATTGTCCGTTGTCACGCAATATCCCTGGTTCAGCAATGGGTCCAGCAGTGAAAGGACAGATGATGTGGCCATCCCATAGCGGCTGTACCTGGGATTGAACTTCGTACCTTTACCGGTGTAAATGACCGCATTCCAGATATATCCGGTGGATGATTCACAGAGCATATAAAATATGATGCCAAACCGCGCTCTTTTGGATGCAATAAACTGTATCCAGCTCAGGCGTCCCTTGTAGGCCATCAGACTTTCGTCCACACTGACATCCCTTTATGGCATGTAGGTCCGCTGGAAGTTGGTGACAATCATTTGGCACACCTCCCAGATTTTTTTTAGTTTGGGCGCAGGATGCGTGGCCTCATCAAATTCTTCATTGTTGGCGAAGTGTAAATTCTTCATGATGAGTGAAAAACGATATTCAGACATCACGGTGCCAAAAAATGGAGTGGCCAGTATCTTATTGGTGGTCCAATACAATTTCTGGAGCGGTTTCCCATTTTCTGGATCTGGAAAATCTGGCACGCAGCGTAGGGGATTGCTGCTCATGGTAGCGGTTGGTTTCTGTGACGATTTTTAAAATTACCTCCTCAGTAAGAAATAATTTCAGGTACGCCAGAGGGTTGTCACTCTCCAAATCAACCTTCATCCCAGGAGAGCCAGTGAATCGGAATCTCGGGGGCGCTGCCTGGTCCGCATCGCTGTCTATAGGGCACCAAGTGCGCACATCGCTTAGGTCAGGTGCGGGATCATCGGCCTTGTCACTTTCTGGATCAGTGTCGGTGTCAGAGTCAGATGACAAATCTCCCCACGACTCACTGTCGCTCTGTTCTGCGATCACCTCCGTGTAGCTGCCGCTGTCGCTCAGCTGATCCAAAAGCGCATTTGTAGGACAGCGCTTTTTTGATGCCATTTTCAAAGGGTTTTATTTGTCACAAATGACAATGGCAAGGGGCACTGAAAGGGCACTGTGTCTGATACTAAGGTGATACAGTGTAATCCTCTCAGATTACATTGTCTCACCTCCTTTTTATGTGTTTGTGCAACATTTGAATTTCCCTCCCAGTTCCGCTCCCATGCACCATTGTTGCTGCAGGGAACAGAACCAGGAAGTCAGCAGAGCGACGGACGGCGCGGCGGGGATCTCGGCGGCGATCACAGCAATGGGAGATCATCGCTGGATCGCCAGGAGAAGGTAAGGAACCCCGCTGCAGGCTCTGCACATCTACCCCGAGTGTGACTCGGGGATACCGATCCTAGCATGAGAAAACCACCCCGAGTCACGCTCGGGAATACCGCTAAGGGGGTTAATCAATGATAATATTTTTGTCAACAAAGTTAACACTGGTTAGCACGTATGCCTTACAGCACCAGGGTTCTCAGTTTGAATCCCAACCAAGACACTATCTGCAAGAAATCACATACTCTCCCTGTTCATTGTTGGGTATACAATTTTTTAGGACAGCAAGACTGGCATGTCCTCATATGGAAGAAATTGTGAGGTAGCTTCCTGACATATTGCTTATGCATGCCCTAGTGGTGATGCCATTGCTATTTTCAACTGCAGCTACCACAGGTACTGCGGGATGCTGCTGACTGCAAGTAGAATGTGCCGATTCTTCTATTTTCCTTTTCCCTTTATCTACACTTTGGCAGAACACCTCTATTTGGCAGGCCTTCTTTTTTGTATCTTCACACTCGTTTGCAGCCATGTATAAAACATGGAATCCCAGATTAATGATGTACCTTCATTTCTGGAGAGTTGAGTGAAACCGGTCCACTTTCATTTTTCCTGGTTAACATCTGGGGTTTTAAAGTGGTTCTAATGGGTGAAGGTTTTTTACCTTCATGCATTCTATGCATGAAGGTAAAAAAAACCTTCTATATGCAAACTTCTAGCCCCCCCAGTTCTTACATGAGGCCGATCTCAATTCAACAATGTGCAAGAGGGCAGCTGCTCTCCCTTCTCATTGACTCAGACACAGAAGCGGGAGCCATTGGCCACACAAAGCGTGGCTCAGGAGCGAGCACGCAGGAGTGCCCCCCATAGTAAGCAGCTTCTATGGGGGCAATCAGCAGGGGGGAGGATCCCAGAGTACCAACGGGGTACCCGAGAAAAGGAGGATTGGGGCTGCACTGTGTAAAACCATTGCACAGAGCAGGGAAGTATAACAGGTTTTTCCCTTTAGCATCACAGGGGCAGTGTGTTTGAACCCGGCGCAGGAAAGATGTGTTCTGGTGTAAGCCGACTTCTAATATGAACTTAGCCTTTAACCCTTTCGCCGATAGGTCCGCTCAGTCAGCCATTTCAAGGTGCGCACAAAAATTTAAGGTTTGGCATGTTGGGTATTTATTTACTCGGTGCAACCTCGTCTTTTATATTTTACCAAATAATTGGGTAATTTATTGTGTTTTTTTGGCCTAAAATTTATGCTAGTGTGTTTTTTACTGAAATTTTGCGTTTCCTAGACCTTTGCAGTAATCACATGTGACATAAAAAATTGGAACTACCACAATTTTATTCTGTACGGTGTCTGCTTTCAGAATATATATAATGTTTGGTGGTTATGTGTAATGTTCAGGCCTAAAAAAGGGATTTTATTATAATTTACCGTAAAATCCTTTTCTCTGAGTTCACTGACAGACGCAGCCTTCTTATGACACGTGGGTTATGCTCATATTACTAGGAGTAGACTAGGCAAAAATAAAACAAAAGCATAGGTTGGCCCCTCCCAGGGGGCTGTCCTCACCTTAGCATATAATCCCCCTGCTCTGCATAGCACATCAGTTCGTAACAAGCCGTACAAACTCAACACAGAGGGGTGGGTGCTGCATCTGTCAGTGAACTCAGAGAAAAGGATTTTACGGTAAGTTATAATAAAATCCCTTTTACTCTTCCGTTCACTGACAGACGCAGCCTTCTTATGACACGTGGGGACGTCCCAAAGCTGTGCCAATCAAGAGCGGTGGGCAAACTATAACAACTGTACCCAACAGAAAAAGCCCTCTCAGGCGGCGCAAATCGCGCCTACACTGCCGGTTGTAATACTTTGCGGCCAAAAGCAGCATCCGAAGATGCTGAAACATCAATTTTGTAAAACTTAGTAAACGTGTGCACTGAGGCCCAAGTAGCCGCTTTGCACAACTGAGACACCGAGGCCTGGTGTCTAAACGCCCAGGAAGTACTAACTGCCCTGGTGGAATGAGCCGTGACTGGAAATGGGGGAACCTTGCCCAGAATCTCATATGCATGAGTCACGGTCTTCCTTATCCAACGAGAAATGGTAGCTGACGAGGCCGCCATGCCTTTGCGCGACCCTTCGGTCAGCACAAATAAAGAATCAGACTTCCGAAAAGAAGCTGTAAAAAACAAATACACCCGCAAAGCCCTCACCACATCCAAAGAATGCAGCTCAACTTCTTTGGGATGCGACGGGTGCGGGCACAATGAGGGAAGAACAATATCCTCATTTAAATTAAAAGAAGAAACCACCTTCGGAAGAAACAAAGGGGAAGGTCGCAAAACCGCCTTGTCCTTGTGAAGGACCAAGTACGGTGACTTGCAGGATAATGCTGCCAACTCAGACACCCGCCTAGCGGATGTGACAGCAACCAGAAAAGCCACTTTCTGCGACAACAGTCGCAAGGGAATGTCCCTAATCTTTTCATATGGTGGTTTCTGCAGCACAGAAAGCACCAGATTCAAATCCCACGGTGCCAGAGGCGACTGTATCCGAGGAGCCACATGATGTGCCCCCTGTACAAATGTACGGATCAATGAATGAGACGCCAAGGGCCGTTGAAAAAGAATCGCCAGGGCCGAAATCTGACCCTTAAGCGTACTTAACGCCAGGTTCTTGTCCAGTCCCTGCTGCAAAAAAGTCAGTACTCTGGACACTATATAAGAGCTGGGGTTCCGACCCCCTGCCTCGCACCAGGTAATATAGGCCTTCCAGGTCCTATGATAAATCTTACGTGAGGTACCTTTACGTGCTTCAATCATAGTAGGGATCACAGAGTCCGAGACACCCCTATCCCTCAACACCTGGGACTCAATAGCCAAGCCATCAAAGCCAGTGAGGGTAAAGCAGGGTGCAAGATGGGCCCCTGAGACAGTAGGTCTTCACAAAGTGGAAGACTCCACGGAACATCTGTCACCATCCGTACTACGTCGGCGTACCAAGGACGCCGAGGCCAATCCAGAGCTACCAGGATTGTCGGGATTCCCTCTGCTTCTATCCTGCGCAGAACCCGCAGTAGAAGCTTCAGAGGAGGAAAGATGAACAGAAGCCGATACCGACCCCAGAGCGCTACCAGTGCGTCCGAGGCGACCGCCAACAGATCTTTTGTTCTGCACACAAAGGTCTGTACCTTGTGATTGAACCTGGAGGCCATGAGGTTTACCTCTGGCGTGCCCCACTTGAGGCAAATCTGGCGGAACACTTCTGGATGTAGGGACCATTCCCCCTGATCCAGAGTCCGGAGGCTGAGAAAGTCCGCCTGCCAGTTTTCCACGCCTGGGATGTAGATTGCAGAGAGAGCTGGCACGCGAAGTTCTGCCCACCGAAAGATCAGAGCCGCCTCCGCGGCTGCTGCCGAGCTTCTTGTTCCGCCCTGATGGTTCACATATGCCACAGCCGTAGCATTGTCCGACTGAACCCGGACAGGGAGGCCTCGCAGCCTTTCTGACCAACGTGACAGACAAAGTCTGATCGCTCTCAGTTCCAGTACATTTATTGGAAGACAAGCTTCCTGCACTGACCAACGACCCTGAGCAGAGAACTGACCCAGGACCCCTCCCCAGCCCGATAGGCTGGCATCCGTCATTACTATCGACCAACTGAGGGGGAGAAAACATTTTCCCAACTTTAGGGCCGGAGCCCGAATCCACCAAATCAAGGATCCTCAGGACTGATGATCCAACCTGATCAGTATGTCTAGGGATAGGGGGGATTTGTCCCATTGCGACAAAATCGCCTTCTGCAAGAGCCGAGTGTGATTATGGGCGTAAGATATCGCTTCGAAAGTCGACACCATGAGCCCCAACACTCGCATACAGAACCGTAAGGAGGACCACTGGCGTGATAACAGGGTTCGCACTGCTGCCTGAAGTGTCAGGAGCTTGTTTGGTGGTAAAAACACCCTTGCCTGCAACGTGTCCAGAATCAGACCCAGGTATTCCAGCCGGCAGGATGGAGTCAACGATGATTTCTGCAGGTTGATCAGCCAACTGAACTCTTTTAACGTGGACACCGTGACTGTCACGTTCTCCTCCAGAGCCGCAGCAGACTCTGCTCTCAGGAGTAAATCGTCGAGGTATGCTACTACCGCAATACCTCTCTGTCTCAGCAGCGCCAGCATCGGGGCCACCACCTTGGTGAACACTCGGGGAGATGAAGCCAGCCCGAAAGGAAGTGCCACAAACTGGTAATGCAGGTCCCCCACTGCGAAGCGTAGAAAACGCTGGTGACTGTGACAAACTGGAACATGGAGATACGCGTCCCTGATATCCAGGGACGCCATGAATTCCCCTTGGTGCAGGGTGGCCACGACCAAGCGGATGGACTCCATCCTGAATCTCTTCGTCTTTACGAAGCGGTTTAATGCCTTCAGGTCCAGAACTGGCCTGACACCGCCCTTTTTGGGCACCACAAAGAGGTTTGAGTAAAACCCGTGAAATCTTTCCGCCATGGGTACCGGTACAATCACCCCCTGTTCAGCAAGCGCCCGAACGGCGCCTAGAAGCGCCTCCCGATGCCCCTGAGGGAGTCTCAAGTTTGAAGGGAAGAACCTTTCTGGGGGCAGAGAGATTAATTCTATCCTGTACCCGGAGGACACCACCTCCAGTACCCACCGATCAGTGATGCGGGCAGTCCATCTGTCTGCGAACCCCAGCAACCAGCCCCCCACCCGTGAGTCGGGCGGGGGCAACCCATCATGCGGAGGTTGATTTATCCTTCGCTCTTTCGGACTTATGCTGCCAGGGCCTTTTACTGGGCCCAGCGGAAGCCTTACTGGACTTGAAGCCCTTACTCGCTGAGCCGGGTGCCTGAAAAAACTTCTTCTGACCTGAAGAAACAGGGCCCTGCCTACGGTGAAAATCCCGCCGCTTTGGCTCTGGAAGGAAAGTACTCTTCCCTTCCGTGAAATCCTTAATGATTTCCTCCAACTGTGGTCCAAACAGACGCCCTCCCTGAAAGGGAAGATCTGCAAGAGCTTTCTTTGAAGCCTGGTCACCCGACCAAGAGCGGAGCCACAGCACCCACCTGATAACAATTGCAAAAACAGAAATTTTTGACAATATGGGAAGAAGGTCCAAAGCAGCATGGCATATGTAGCGGAGACCCTCTTCCAAATGTTGTGCCCGCTGCACCTCAGCCTGTGCACATTCACAAGTTAAATCAGTGTGCAGTGTGGCAGCGTGCTCGTGAAGAGATTGTGCCGCCATCGCAGCTGCTAGAGCTGGCCGCATGGCTGACCCAGCCAAGAACAGTGCCTTAGACACTGCCTCCGTGCGCCGACCGGCCGCCTCCTTAAAAGACAGAGACTCCTCCAAGGGAATGGTCGTTGCCTTATTCAGACGGGCCACTGGGGGGTCCACCGTTGGGGAAGCCCATCTCTTAGTAAAGCTATCCTCAAAGGGGTAGCGAACAGCAAAGCTTTTAGGAAAAGCAAAGGAATTTGGCGGCCGCAGCCATTCCTTGAACACCGCCTGTTCAAACACCTGATCATAAGGGTAAGCCCTAGGGGACCTAGGGGGTTTAAGTGATCCACAAATATATGTGGACTCATGCGACTCCCCTGCTTGGTCAAGCCGCATGGAGTCGCGGATATCAGTGATCAGAGCGGCCACTATCGCTTTTTCACGCGAAAAAGGAGCCTCCTGATCACCTTCGCCTTCTGAGGGCAGTTCACCCTCTGATAGGTCCACAGGTGTGACCACTGAGGTGCTTTCTGGATCCGAATCCTCCCCTGAGGAAAGAGGGGGGGGGCGTTTTTTGGGGCCACCCGCTCGGGGAAAGAACTCCCCAAATACCGCCCTCAGCTGTTCCAGGGACACCAAGGTTCCCGGGGTGGTCTGTTGATCCGCAGGTACACCTGCCTTAGCCTTGCCGGCCTCTGACATCCCAGCCTTCTGGCACCCCCACTGTGTGACCACCACCTCTACCCCACCAATCAGCCAGGGAGACCCGGGAGGATTGCACCCACCGCTACCAGCGCCCAGGGAGAGCCAGCTATACTTGCTGTTTTAAATGCCTCAGCACTTGTGACCGGAATGAGCAATGCCCAAAAATGCACTGCACTTCAAGAGCCTGCACCACAGAGTATCAGCCACGTCTTCCAAGTGAAACCAGAAGTACTAATTCCGTTTATATCACTTCCTGTAATACCAAAAAAGACAGGCTGAAAACCACATGTGGTTACCAAACAATGGATGCTGCCACTAACACAAGCAGAGCTTATAGCAAAATGGTGTGGTCGGCAGACGAACTAACGGTGATCCACACCGAACGGCGGCGAACCGCTTAATGCAGTGCTCCGAACGGTCAGTGCAAGGTGCGGTACTGCAGGGGGGGGGAGGGGGGGGAACGGCAGATAATCCTCAAAGGGGTACCACCCAGTGTGTCCCTACTAACAGACTCCCACCGGCCGGCTACCACAGAAGCTGCCCAGGTGCCCACTCTCAGCACCCCTAGGATGGAAGAGGGGTCCACTCACCAATCTGACGGGCGCAGCGGGTAGCCACCCGGAGCAGACTTACCTCCCCATAGAGAGGCATGCTGCTGGCCAGGCCCCTGGACAGGAACAAAACCAGTCACTGGGCTCTAGTGGGTTTTAGCCACTGGCCGCCCGCACGGAACAGGCGCTATGCGGCGGGCCCCCGCTAAGGGTAGCTCGCACAGTGTCGGCCAGACTGGGGAAAGTTTTTGGGTTCTAGATATCCTCTATACCACCAGCCAGCTTCTTGATAGCAGTCTTCATCAGAAAAAATTTTCAGGAGACCGCAGATCCCATAGGGAACCAGGTCTACTCCTTGCACTAGGCAATTTAAAACTGATGTGCTATGCAGAGCAGGGGGATTATATGCTAAGGTGAGGACGGCCCCCTGGGAGGGGCCATCCTATGCTTTTGTTTTATTTTTGCCTAGTCTACTCCTGGTAATATGAGCATAACCCCACGTCTCATAAGAAGGCTGCGTCTGTCAGTGAACGGAAGAGTAATAATTTTTTCAACATGTGTGCAAAAAAACGCAAAAATGGCTCTGGCAGCGAAAGGGTTAAATGGATCCTTCTCTTAATATTTTTTATTTCAATCTTTACATCAATGTGGAATTTCTTTATACCTTAATAGGAGATCCAAGGACCAAACTCGTTTTATCAGGGAGTATGTGAGCACCTGAACAATCCTGTCCCCAAACCAGAGAAATGCACACATCTGAACTTTGTGTGCATTTAGTGTTGGGGTCTAAAACATGTGGCCTTATAGCAGAACAGCATTCAGATAACAGGGACTGCAATAACCAAATCTACAACAGAGTTTTCAAAGTTGCATGCATAAAAACAGATGTTTCAATAGTCCATCAAGATTTAAAGTGGATGTAAACCCACCACCCACCCAGTATAAATGTATATATGCATGCAAGCCTCCTGCATAAATCCCTACCTTGCAAATGTCACCCCCTTCAGCAGTAGCAGCACTACAAATCTCTGAAATCAGTGGGTAGGTCTCTTTGCTGGAGCTCAGTAGGTGGAGTAGTGATGTCACAAGACTCCCCACCCATCTCTATACTCTGCTGCTCTACTAGTCCTGAATTTTGAGAAACTTTCTTTCAAAATTCAGGAAAGTCACCAAATGAATTCAACATGCCCAATCATGCTGAGGTGTGGAGCAGCCAATCCCGGGAGAGCTGGAGAAGAAAGGAGGGGGAGGGATATGAAGCTCTGTATGCTCATGCATGAGGTAAGGAAATGAGCTGTCAGTCACAACATAGGGGAGGAAACAGTCACATATTTCTGCATTTGTCTGTTTTTTTCCTACTGAAAAAAGATAAGAGCATTGGCTCAGAGCTGGATTAACTCTTCGTGGCAAGACTGGGCACAGATGACATGACATTGTATACTCTACTAGGCAGAATTGTTAATTAAATTATTTTTTTCGGGTTTATATAAACTTTAAAGGATATAATTGGACACCACTTACCCTTGTTGTACCGTGACACCTCCTCCCAGAATGCTTTGAAGAGATCAGTGAGGTGTCTCTCCTTCTGTTTCACAGTAATCTTCTTCTTTAAGGTCAGCTGTTCCAGGGTTTTGGAAACAGCACCGAGCCGGCATTCACTCTCCTCCTGTATCTGGTATTTCATGGAATCTACCACCTTCGCCATGTGCTCCCAGCGGATCATCTTTTCTTGTATTTCCTTTAAGTTTCAGATATGATCATTAGATTGTAAATGTGATATTTCTCAGAGGAAACATAAAAAGGATTGTATACAATGGAAACATTCCAGATTTTTAGGGCTTCTGTTTTCTATCCAGGTGTAGCTGTAATGCACAAGACAACCTTATCTCCACTCCTCAAGCATTCCCAAAATGTTATACTTGCATTTCCTTTACGTTCGTCAAGTAACTTGGGTATAAATCTCTCCACAAAAAAAAAAAAAAATTACCTACACTAGGTTTACCTAATAATGCATCCCTGCACTCACCCTTTGGTCTTCTAAACTCCATGCACAGTGTCATGTCTCCCTTCAATGACATGGCCAGTCAGTGTCCAGCCAATAGGGACTGGGTCCAGGCTGCTGTTAACCACCAAGTCTGTGGGTGATACTGAAGCTCAAGGCAGTAAACAAACTGTATGTTCTGGTTGTGAATCAGCACAGGTTTTAATCCAAAGCACAGCTTAGGATCACCACACTCCTTTGGTTTAGCAAGCAGCTAAGGGAGAATTGTCACCTTAGGACAATCAGTTAAAGAAATGGTGGGATCACCACACAGAAGGCAAAACTGAGAAAATAAATAAATGCAGTGCAGGAACAAGTAGAGTGTAAACTATTATCCTATTTTTAAATTTAAAGTTTACATATATTTTAATTGCTGGCTTAGCAATCATCATAGCCTTTTCTACTAAGGAAAAATCTCAAAATATGACTAGTTTGGGATACTGAAGAACAGGAGGCAAGGTTAAGCTTGCCATAAAGGGTTAGGTTTTTTCATTCAGCCAGCAGAAACAGGAAAGAGGTGAATTAAGGGTTCCCTCCCAACCTAAATCTAACACCCCCTAATTCCCGGCAGGACATTGCATTGTGAAAGCAGCACCAACTGCTGTCAGAATACAATGATCAGCGGCAGTAGACCCCAATTAATGGAAAATTTTCCAGCATGTCCCTTATACAGAAATCGCTTAACGTGGTACTAAAGCCTTAAGGTTTTTCAAAGGTGAAAAACCTTTGTGCTATAGCTGCCCCCCAGGACCCCCCCTTTTTTTGCCCCCCCCTTTTTCTTACCTGGGCCAATCCAATGACGTGCACTATACCAGTGGCTGTCGTCCTCCTTATTGGACAGATTGACAGCAGAATTTGTCAATCAAAAGCTATGACCCGGGAGCGAGTCCCGATATTGACACAGACAGTGGGACTCAGCCACGCCCTCCACGAGCACGCATGGGTGCCCCATGAAAAGTGGCTTTCCATGGGGGCACCTGCCAAAGAGTCGGCGCCTGGAGCACCGGTGGGGAACCCCAGAAGAAGAGGATCGGGGCTGCTCTGTGCAAAACCACTGCACATAGCAGGTAAGTAAAGACGTGTGTTATTTTAATTTTTAAACAAACTAGCCTTTAGTAACACTTTAAACAATTGTCTACTGTCAAGCAGAGGAACCTACACACTGATTGTCCCAGGAGGGACCAGCTGAATTTCAATCACTGTATGACGATTAGCTTTAGGGAACAGTGCTCTATTCCGCACTCAAAGTCTTGTAAGGAGGATCTGGAAGTGTCCAATGATGACACCTTTCCACTTAGATCTTGGCCTCACGCAACTAGCTCTCTGTACATTTCCTGATATACTAGCCTACAAATATCATTGGCTGCCCATCACATATCCCTGGGGTGTCCCCAACGTCACTTTTGGGTGATGCTGCAGGCTTGCCCAGAATAGCACAGAGAAGCCGCTGAAGAATAGACAGTCTATTGAGATCAAATGACTCAGGGATATCTAGAGTACACTTTTTGATTGTAGCACACACGCAGTTTCCAAGATACCATTAGATCACTTATGCTGTGCATGAAATTGCTTTTAAGGGAACAAGAGAGGTAATGAATGCTATTCATTGCACTGTCCTACATTATGTTCTGTTAGAAAGTGGAAGTTGAAATAAAATGTAAAAAAAAAACCTTCAAAAGAGAATAAGTGAAACACCCCACAAATCAGTAAGAAGCACGCAAAGACAAAAAGCATTTTACTATACGAGTGTCAGGGAAACTATCACTAGTTTACATGCCCTTTGGGTATAGAACATTCTGTAATGTATGGAAGGTAAAATTACCATGGCCAGCTCCTCCTGAGAGTCGCACAGGATGCTCTCCACTGCAATCATTTTTAATATCAGGTTCATCATAATTCTTCCAGCTTCATCGTATGAGCACTTCACCTTCTCATGAAGGAACTGATGGGTGCTCTCGATCTGACTCCAGAAGCCTTCTAACTGTAGCAGAATACATTAAAAAAAAAAAAGAACGTCATGATTATCAGTATTAGGTGCTGACTACCAAAATTCAGTTTTGGATGGATGCACAGCTGCCATTTCTTATACAATCATGGCCAAAAATATTGGCACCCCTGAACTTCTGTCAGATAATGCACCACTTCACCCAGAAACTTGTTGCAATTACAAATATTTAGGCATGCTCATGTTTGTTTTTTGTTTGTATTGGCATGACACAAAAAAGTGAAGAAATAAAAAGCCAAATCTGATGCATTCCACACAAATCTCCAAAAATGGACTGGACAAATTTATATTTGGTAGCACACCCCTTGGAAAAAATAACTGAAATCAATTGCTTCCTGTAACCATCAATGAGTTTCTTACACCTCTGCGAATGGAATTTTGGACCACTCTTCTTTCGCCAACTGCTCCAGGTCTCTCAAATTGGAAGAGTTATTTTACCCAACTGCTGTTTTGAGATCTCTCCACAGGTGATCTATGTGATTTAGCTCTGGACTCACTGATGGCAAGTTCAGTACTCTCCAGCGCTTTGTCTTAAACCATTTCTGGGTGCTTTATGACGTGTACTTTGGGTCATTGTCCTGGTGTAAGACCCATGACCTCTGACGAAGACCCAACTTTCAGACACTGGGCCCTCCATTGCACCCCAGAATTCTTTGGTAGTCTTCAGATTTCATAATGCCATGGACACGGTCAAGACATCCAGTGCCTGCAGCAGCAAAGCAACCCCAAAACATCAGTGAACCTCCACCATGTTTGACTGTATGGACTGCATTATTTTCTTACCATAGCGTCCCTTTTCTCTTTCAATATTTTCATTGTAGCGTCCCTTTTAATTCAGATGGCAACATATAGTGCGAGCTGACATGGTGCTTGAAGGTCAGCTTGAAATTGTTTGGAAGTCAGGGGCAGCCCATCCATTAAGGGCACACGGACGCCGCCCCCTCTATCCTCACCACCCCCTATGCTAGATGGATAGATTCATGCATAGCAGGAATCTATACACGGCCGCCGTGGCCACCCCCTATTCATGCGTCTGGCCCCTTTCAGGATGCCGGCCACATGAATTTCAGCAGCGGGGGGGGGGGGGGGGG
>BLSH010226001.1:493515-523365 GCA_018402905.1 Glandirana rugosa
CACCTCCTCGAGTGAGAGCTTGTATCTGGGTGATTTTTTCTCTTGAAGCGGTACATCCCTAGATGACGCTGCATCGCTGAGGTCATCCAGGGAATCCGACTCCTCTCCCTCCGTTTCATTACCCTCCTCTGGGGATGGAACAGGTGGGGTTTCTGCTGGTGGTTTAGGGGTCTCAAGGTTCGACAACATGGCCTTAATTGCATTCATCTCTTTTTTGACTCCTGCAATCATTTCTTTACAAACTCCCGTGGACTCCTTGTACACCAGTTTATCAATGCAAGGTCTACAGAGCGGATTGTTCCATCCTTCTTTAAATTTAAATCCACAGGATGGACACCTCTTCTTTCCCCCTGACCTCTCTCCTTCCTTGAGCTGCCCCTGAGCAGGAAAGGGAGATAAAAAAGGGGGATGGGAAGAAAACAAGGGCCAGTTTTTAACAACCACCATGCACATAGTGAGCCACCACCGACACCTATGTGCACCCACCACCAGCAAAGCCGGATTCGCAAGGCTCTTTAGCCCGGATCCGGCTCCAATAAAGGAAGTCAGAGAGGGGCCCCCCAGCTCTTTGCCTTCCAGCCCCCCTCCTTCCTCCTACAGCCCCGTAGGCTCAGCTACCCTTGTGCCTCCTACCTGGGCTGCGCCGGCGTCACTGCCACCTTCTGCTGGGTCCATCGCTTCCTGCTGCATTGCGCCGTTGCGCTGTAGAAGGATCCAGGACTCCAGCACTGTGACCGGCTCTGTTTTAAAGCAAACAGGCTGGTTCCGGCGTCCATGCTCCTCACGGGACCCGGGACCGGAAGTGACGACCCGGAAGTCCCCGCCCTCCCCCCTGCGCTCCACAGGCCAGAACTCAAGGCCCTACGCCCGCCCCCCTCACAGTCTGCCCAGGATCTCCTCCACCCCCGAAACCAGGAGCCGCAGACATGTGCGGGGAGCGTTCAGTCCCTTTGGACTTACTTGGGGGAGAAGCGCCGGTCTCAGCTTCCCTCTGTGCCTGACCGGGGGACCCATCATCCACTACTCACAGGTGAGCAGTCTTAGAGCTCCCACACCCGCCTCCTCCTCCGTGGAGGAAACACAAAAAAGTGAGGAGAGGAAGGGGAGACGCCCTTTTAAAGACTTAATCCTTGTGTTTCTTGCCTTCGGAGGAGGAGCTCTATCTCTCTAGTGCTGTCCTGGACAGACGACTAGAGAAAGTTTAGTTCTGCTTTAACCACTTGACCCCCAGAGGATCCCCCCCCCCCCACCAGGGCATCTTTGCGATACGGCACTACATTACTTTAACTGACAATTGTGCAGTTACGCAACACTGTACCCAAATTAAATTACGCCCTTTTTTTCCCACAAACAGATTTCTTTTGGTGGTATTTGGTCACCTCTGCATTTTTTATTTTTTAAGCTATAAAAAAAAACAAAAAAAACAATCATTTTGAAAAAAAAACATTTTTTACTTTATGCTATAAAACATATCCAGTAAAAATCAAATTTCTTCATCAATTTAGGCCAATAGGTAGTCTGTCTACAAACTATGGGATATTTTTATTTATTTATTTACTAGTAATGGCGACCATCAGCGGCTGTAATTTTGCGAAGGACATTCTGACACGGACAGACTCATTTGACACTTTTTGGGGACCAGTGACGCTAATATAGTGATCAGTGCTAAAAAAATATGCACTGTCACTGTAATAATGACACTGGGAAGGGGTTAACATGAGGGGAAATTAAATGGTTAACTGTGTGCCTAGCCAGTGTTTTTGTTGACCGTGGGAGGTGCTTTTACTAGGGGAAGGCATGGGTCCATGTTCCTGCTTTGCAGGAACATAGGATCCATGCCTTCCCTCCTAAAGAAACAGCGATCTGCCTTGCTAACATGGGCAGACCATTGTTCTGCCTCTGTACCGAACAATTGACAGGTGCTATCGGACATAGAGTCTGTGGTACCCGCCAATCAGCTCCCATGTGATCCGGGGCAGAGGTGCCATCCTGTAGCAGTAAAACTGCTATAAGGCGGACCTTAAGTGGTTAACTGAACAAGCTGAAGATGCAAGCTGATTGATATCTATGCACAGCTACTGAAAATTTTGTCTGTTTCAGTTTCAATAAACTCCCCCCATCTATTAGACTGTAATCTCTAATAAGCAGGGCTCTCTGATTCCTCCTGTATTAAACTGTATTGTAATTGTACTGTCTGCCCTCATGTTGTAAAGCGTATAATAAGCATATTAGAAATATTGTGATGAATTTTGTATGGGAGGAATTTGAGTGGCCTGCACAGAGCCCTGATCTCCTGCTGCTGTCAATCAAATCCTATGAGGAGGGAGCGGGAAATGGGCCAAGCCGCACTATGTGCGTCTATGGACAAACATAGCCCAGCTTGGGAGCAAGCCCACACGTCTGCCCTTATAGGAAGCTGCTTGCTATGAGGTCAGACACAGAAGACAAGGAGCCAAGTTGCCAAAGGGGGACTACAGAAGAGGAGGTTTGGGGCCGCTCAGGGCGATATCATTACCCAGATCAGGTAAGTATACCATGCTTATCATTTCAATAAAAAAAAAAAAAAAAAAACTAAGCCATTACAATTACATTAAAACACATTCTTATACAAAAATCATGAAGTTCACAGCTGGTAGAATAATGGGGGGATGCCAATGATGATATTGCTCTTGGGGAAAAAATACCTGGGGTGGTGCTGGGATTTAAAAACGTATATTTTACTTGGACCCTCATCTTCCAAAATGTGTGATAAATGAAGCTAACATTGGGCATAAAATGGCTAGCACTGCTGTTTCAGTTCCCTAAAACCCATCACTGGTAGCAGAGAGCGATATGCAAGGTTGGTACCCACCGTGTATTGTTCTCGTCTTAGTTCAGCATCAAGAAGAGGCAAGCTTTGTAGGCACAAACTGTACAGACACAACTTAACATCACAGCTAAAAGAAGGAGAATGAGAGCATGTTATTAACTGAACAGAGCCACCCATAATATATGGAAATAGCCAATTATATATGGAATAATTTAAGCTATAGAGTACATATTAAGGCTTTTTCGATTCAACAAGAGTTTTAATGAATATATAAAATGTACTAGGCTGCAGATTCTACATGTAGAACATGGAGCCCCCTTGTACTGTTTTCTGAGAAGTTCCTGAGCGTTTTAAAAATCTAGTAGTAAAGGGTACTAGTGTAGATGGCTGTTTTATGGGCTGTGCAAGCCTTATCTACCTTGGCTTGTGCTCAGTGCAGCCTGATCTCTCTTCCAAATATGCTGTTTTAAGGTTTCAAAAAATGTTGCAAGTTGAAGTTGCCTGTGGTAAGACACTCATCCTGAGCAGTACACATATCTTCTTGTGACACTTGAATTTACTGCAAAAGTTGTGCTTGGTTCTGCCCCTCCATCCTCCTGAGTATCTCTTTGTTCAACCAGGTTATCCATCAAATGACTAACGTGGAAACTAAGGTGGCAGGAGATTCAATTAAAGCATGACTTAGGCAAAGAGCACACTAGCAAAAAGTTTAACACTGACATTAACATGAACCAAGTCACCTATAGCGCTTACGCCCATTTTTGACATTGACCACTTCAATACCGGACTACCCCTTCCTGCCCAGGCCAATTTTCGGCTTTCAGTGCTGTCACACTTTGAATGACAATTGAATGGTCATGCAACACTGTACCCATTTAAAATTGTTATAATTTTTTTTCGCAAAAATAGAGCTTTCTTTTAGTAGTATTTAATCACCACAGGATTTTTTTATTTTTGCTAAATAATGGAAAAAGACCAAAAATTGTGAAAAACATAATAACATTTGTGTTATAAAATTTCCAAATAAATTGGTAATAGAAGAAACAGGGGGTTGCAAGGGTATACCCTGCTGTAGCTAGACTTTAATGGCACGACTTGAGACAAAGACCATAATATTATAAAAAATATAGACTAAAGCCCCGTACACACGGTCGACGATCGCATACAACAGGTAGTACTCACGACTGTTGTATGCGAAATCGATCGTTCGTATGCGCGATGTGAACAGTCAAACATATGATGGTCGTACAAGGGAGTTGTATGAGCAGACTAGAAAACTTGGTCGTACCAACAAGCTCTCATACGACCGTTGTATCGTGTGTACAGAGCAGTTGGTACAACAAAGTTGTATTGTGCAAAGCACGCATGCTCCAAAGTCAGGAATGGCTGGATGCTAATTACATGCACCTGAACGTTCTTTCCCTGGCCGTACGATCGTGTAGTGCAGTCAGTATGCTGCATACAACAGCCAACATACGATTCAACACGATCGTACGTGCGATCCTCGAACCGTGTGTACGAGGCATAACTTGTTAGAGCACCAAGTGAAAATAAAGCAAAGAAAGCCTATAATAGAAAATGAATGCAGCCATCACATCTAAGAATTGGTAAGCTGCAATATAATAAAATGTTTGTATTTGAGTTTCATACCACTTTAAGGTAACCTTGCCTATGTATTCTTCCTTTTAATAGTTTGTGTTGAATTTTACTGTAATACAATGCTCACATATGACAGATGATACATCAAGTACAGAAAATTGTAAAAAAAATGTAACACAGGGTGAGTACAATGCCTTGTTAGAGCAAAACCACCAATGTACTTTTTATTATATAATTTGTTTGTTTTCCAGGTTTGTGACTTTAGCTGTTATTTTTCTTTATAGCCGTGGCATGTTCTGTAACCCTTATAATCCATGTTAAAGTCTAAATTGTTCAGCTTGTAAGGTCAGCTGGGATTAAATATATTGAGAACTATTTATCTTTGGATCTTCTGTATCGATATGTTCTACTAAGAACTTGGGTTACTTCTCCTCAGCCACCAATCAGCATCAGAACTGCCATATAAGTGTCATTCTGATTGGTGGCTGTGTAGAAATACCTCCAGCTAAGAACACATTGATATTGTATTTTCAGCCCCTTATAATCTATAAAGAACTTGTATTTCCTATCATTTAGATTTACCTAATGTTTAATGAATAGTTGTTAAAAATAAAAGTGAAGAAAAAAGGACGGGCAAATTACAGTACCCATAGCAACCAAGTTTCAGTTTACTGAAGTCAAACCATTGAAATAAGAATTGGTACTGATTGCTATGGGTTATTGCATGTTTCCTTACTGATTAAGAGTCATCAAATCTACATTTCTTAGCACTGAAAGGCTACAAAAAAAACAATGAAATCTGACAGCTCAGAGCTACCGCTTCACTGAAAATGCAAAATTAAATCCACCACGTGTGACAAACCACCGGGCAGCAACAAAGCCCATCCACCATCCATCTTCTTCACCCCAGCATGTAATGATGTCATTTATTAATTGGAAATGTTCCCCTTGCTACGTGAATCAGACTGCAGAATATACTTCGTGAATGAATTATAAGACCGCAGTCATGACTTTATAATACTTATTAATATCACAGAAGCTCTGGTTATTCTGGGGAAGTGCTCATAATCATTCACCTAACAACAGCGCCCCGTGACATCATTGTCCTACTTTCATCAATCCTCATCAGGGACTATTATGCCAATAAGGTTCGGTAGCAGCGGGTGCAGTATTATTTACAACTTGTTAAAAGAAGTTTTATATATTTCTTTTTTAACATTTTAAAAGAACATGTGAAATAATGTAAATAAAGAAATCTATGGGTCATAACTGCCTGCCTGAAAATATTGAATCATTGCATCTTTTTTTTAGTTTAACAGGTGAAAAAAAGGAATTTTATTATAACTTACCGTAAAATCCTTTTCTCTGAGTTCACTGACAGACGCAGCCCTTCTTATGACACATGGGGTTATGCTCATATCACTAGGAGTAGACTAGGCAAAATAAAACAAAAGCACGGGTTGGCCCCTCCCAGGGGGCCGTCCTCACCTTAGCATATAATCCCCCTGCTCTGCATAGCACATCAGTTCGTAACAAGCCATACAAACTCCACAGAGGGGTGGGTGCTGCTTCTGTCAGTGAACTCAGAGAAAAGGATTTTACGGTAAGTTATAATAAAATCCCTTTTTCTCTTACGTTCACTAACAGACGCAGCCCTTCTTATGACACATGGGGATGTCCCAAAGCTGTGCCAATCAAGAGGGGTGGGCAAACTATAACAACAGTACCCAACAAAAAAAGCCCTCTCGGGCGGCACCATCCGCGCCTAAACTGCCGCTTGTAATACGTTGTGGCCAAAGGCAGCATCCGAAGATGCTGAGACATCAATCTTATAAAACGTAGTAAACGTGTGCACTGAGGCCCAAGTAGCCGCTTTGCACACCTAAGACACCGAGGCCTGGTGTCTAAATGCCCAGGAAGTACTAACTGCCCTGGTGGAATGAGCCGTGACTGGAAACGGGGGAACCTTGCCCCGAACCTCATATGCATGAGTCATGGTCTTCCTGATCCAACGAGAAATGGTAGCTAACGAAGCCACCATGCCTTTGCGCGACCCTTCGGTCAGCACAAATAAAGAATCAGACTTCCGAAAAGAAGCTGTAGAAATCAAATACACCCGCAAAGCCCTCACTACATCCAACGAATGCAGTTCAAATTCTTTGGGATGCAACGGGTGCGGGCACAATGAGGGAAGAACAATATCCTCATTCAAATGAAATGAAGAAACCACCTTCGGAAGAAACTAAGGGGAAGGTCGCAAAACCGCTTTGTCCTTATGAAGGACCAAGTAAGGTGACTTGCAGGATAATGCCGCCAACTCAGACACCCTGTGAAAGAAGTCTACTATAAATGGTAATAGCAAAAAGCAGCGCTAGAGTTAATTCATAAAACTCATACACATAAACATAAGGAAAAAGTGCTAGTGCAAAAATATCAAAAAGTGCAACAATATGTATAAGGTGCAAAAGTCCTCTTTAAATTGAAGCAGCTATGATGTTTTCAAAACAAAGTCCTCCACCACTGATCACCGCATGCATGTGCACACTTTGGGGGCTCACCAGAAATCAGAAGGTATAACGGCTCATCTTTCCACAACAAGAGGGCTCATCAACTTCTCAAGGGTCACCTCCACAAGGACTCGGTACACAGAGATCAGAAGGTGAATCAGCTCGTCTTTCCCCAGAAAGCAAGGCTCCTCCCAGATCTACTTCATAAGGATCACCACCACAACACAGGTACTCATGGGAGACAAGTACTGAAAAACCCTCATAGTGTATCTCTTAGTATTCAAACATTTATTAAACAGCACCAAATGCGCTTACATTAAAACAGTTAAAATCGCATGTTTCCTTAAAACGAACTTCCTACTGCCCGGCTGTACAGCGCTCCTCTCATCCACCTCCTGAGCGTCCCAGCCGTCGGCACAATGCTTCGCCTCAGATCACCGTGTTGCCACGCACTGACGCATTTCGTCACCTCCGACTTGATCACAGGGCTCTCAGACACCCGCCTAGCGAATGTAACAGCCACCAGAAAGGCCACTTTCTGCGACAACAGTCACAAGGGAATGTCCCTGATCTTTTCATATGGTGGCTTCTGCAGCACAGAAAGCACCAGATTCAAATCCCACGGTGCCAGAGGCGACCGTATCCGAGGAGCCACATGACGTACACCCTGTACAAACATACGGATCAATGAATGTGACGCCAAGGGCCGTTGAAAAAGAACCGCCAGGGCCGAAATCTGACCCTTAAGCATACTTAACGCCAGGTTCTTGTCCAGTACCTGCTGTAAAAAAGTCAGTACTCTGGACACTGTATAAGAGCGGGGGTTCCAACCCCCTGTCTCGCACCAGGTAATATTGGCCTTCCAGGTCCTATGATAAATCTTACGTGAAGTACCCTTACAAGCTTCAATCATAGTAAAGATCACGGAATCCGAGACACCCCTATCCCTCAACACCTGGGACTCAATAGCCAAGCCATCAAAGCCAGCGAGGGTAAAGCAGGGTGTAAGATGGGCCCCTGAGACAGTAGGTGTCCGCGAAGCGGAAGACACCACAGAACATCTGTCACCATTCGCACCACGTCGGCGTACCAAGGACGCCGAGGCCAATCCGGAGCTACCAGGATTGTCGGGATTCCCTCTGCTTCTATCCTGCGCAGAACCCGCCGCAGAAGCTTTAGGGGAGGAAAGATGTACAGTAGCCAATACCGACCCCAGGGTGCTACCAGTGCTTCCGAGGCGGCCGCCAACGGATCTCTTGTTCTGCACACAAAGGTCTGTACCTTGTGATTGAACCTGGAGGCCATGAGGTCCACCTCTGGTGTGCCCCACTTGAAGCAAATCTGGTGGAACACTTCTGGATGTAGGGGCCACTCCCCCTGATCCAGAGTCCGGCGGCTGAGAAAGTCCGCCTGCCAGTTTTCCACACCTGGAATGTAGATTGCAGAGAGAGCTGGTACGTGAAGTTCTGCCCACCGAAGGATCAGAGCCGCCTCAGCGGCTGCTGCCGAGCTTCTCGTTCTGCCTGATGGTTCACATATGCCACAGCCGTGGCATTGTCGGACTGAACACGGTTAACTCAAGTTAAACCTGTGTGTAGTGTGGCAGAATGCTTGTGAAGAGATTGCGCCGCCATAGCAGCCGCCAGAGCTGGCCGCATGGCTGACCCACAAGAACAGTGCCTTAGACACTGCTTCCGTGCGGCGATTGGCCTCCTCTTTAAAAGACGGAGACCCCTCCAAGGGAATGGTCGTTGCCTTATTCAGACGGGCCACTGGTGGGTCCACTGCTGGGGAAGCCCATCTCTTAGTAAAGCTATCCTCAAAGGGGTAGCGAACAGCAATGCTTTTGGGTAAAGCAAAGGAATTTTGTGGCCGTAGCCATTCCTTGAACACCGCCTGTTCACACACCTGAACATATGTGGACTCAAGCGACTCCCCTTGCTTGGTCAAGTCGCATGGAGTCGCGGATATCAGTGATTAAAGCGGCCACTATCGCTTTGTCGTGCAAAAATGGAGCCTCCTGATCACCTTCGCCGTCTGAGGGTATCAGTTCACCCTCTGACAGGTCCAAAGGGGTTCCTGTGACCACCGAGGCGCTCTCTGGTTCCGAATCCACCCCTGAAGAATGACGGGGGGCGGGCGTTTTTTGGGGCCCCCCGGAATCGGGTCTTTCGCCCGGGGAAAAAACTCCCCAAATACCGCCCTCAACTGTTCCAAGGACACCAAGGTTCCCGGGGTGGATTGTTGCTCCGCAGGTACCCCTGCCATAGCACTGCTGGCCTCTGACATCCCAGACTTCCAGCACCCCCACTGTGTGACCACCACCTCTACCCCACCAATCAGTCAGGGAGACCCAGGAGGATTGCACCCACCGCTACCAGCTCCCAGGGAGAGCCAGCTATACTTGCTGTTTTAAATGCCTCAGCACTGTGACCGGAATGAGTAATGCCAAAAATCCACTGCTCTTCAAGAGCCTGCACCGCCGTCTGTCAGCCACGCTTGTCCAAGCAAAAACGGAAGTGCTTCTGCTGTTTTTATCACTTCCTGTAATACCGAGAATGACCACTGGGGGCTGCCAGAGGACAGGCTGAAAACCGCATGGTCTACCAAATAATGGCTACTGCCATCAACACAAGCCGAGCTTACGGCAAAATGGCGCGGTCGGCGGACAAACGAACGGTGATCCACACCGAATAGAGGCAAATCGCCAAATGCAGTCTCCGAACGGTCAGTGCGGGGTGCGGTACTGTGGGGGGGGGGGAGAGTGGGGGGAGGGGGGGGGACGGGAGATGACCACCCCAGATGCGTCCCCACTAATAGGCCCCCACCGGCCGGCTACCTTAGAAGCTGCCCAGGTGCCCACTCTCCACGCCCTAAGACGGAAGATGGGTCTACTCACCGATCCGACGGGCGCCGCGGGTAGCCACCAGGAGCAGACTTACCTCCCCATGGAGAGGCATGCTGCTGGCCAGGCCCCTGGACAGGAACAGAACCAGTCACTGGGCTCTAGTGGGATTAGCCACTGCCCGCCCGCACGGAACGGGCGCTATGCGGCATGCCCCCGCTAAGGGTAGCTCGCATAGACGTTGGCTGGACTGGGGAAAGTTTTTGGATTCTAGATATCCTCTATACCGCCAGCCGGCTTCTTGATAGCAGTCTTCATCAGAAAAACCTTCAGGAGACCGCAGAACCCATAGGGAACCAAGTCTACTCCTTGCACTAGGCAATAAAAACTGATGTGCTATGCAGAGCAGGGGGATTATATGCTAAGGTGAGGACTGCCCCCTGGGAGGGGCCAACCTATGCTTTTGTTTTATTTTTGCCTAGTCTACTCCTAGTGATATGAGCATAACCCCATGTGTCATAAGAAGGGCTGCGTCTGTCAGTGAACGTAAGAGAAAGATTAGCTTAAAATAGATAAAAAGAAACCGACCAGAAAAATGTGCATACTGGCATATAATGGGAATATCTAGGCCACAATATGGGGTGGCAGAGCAATTCCAACAGGCCCGAGAGGAGTCAGACAGGGCTGCAGTCCAAGTCCAACCCTCTTCGACATCTACATCAGGGGTCTCCAAACTTTCAAACAAAGGGCAAGTTTACTGTCCTTCAGACTTTAGGGAGGCCGGAGTGGCCAGTGGGAGTAAAAAATGCCCAGCATTGGGGGGTAAAAAAATAACATAGTGCCTGGAGGCAGCAGAAGGAGGAATAGTGCCCCATGATTGGAATTAGTGGGAAGGAATAGTGCCCCATGATTGGAATTAGTGGGAAGGAATATTGCCCCATGATTGGAATTAGTGGGAAGGAATAGTGCCCCATGATTGGAATTAGTGGGAAGGAATAGTGCCCCATGACTGGAATTAGTCAGCGGAATAGTGCTCCATCATTGGTGTCAGTGAGAGTAATGGTTCCCCACTCCTGCTGTCAGTGGTAGGAATGGTGCCTCCATGTTAATGTCAGTGGGAGGAAAAGTGCCCCAAGGGCCGGATAAAGGCACGCACAGGGCCGTATTTGCCCCACGGGCCGTATTCGAGACCACTGATCAACATCAATGAACTGGCCGCAGCTCTAGAATTCTCCCCAGCACCTGGACTAACATTATAAGACACCGAAGGTGAAGTCCCTACTGTATGCGGATGACATCCTACTACGGTCACCAACAGAGAAAGGCCTACAAGACAGCCTGGAAGTGCTGGAGAAATACCGATCAACTTAAGCAAAACAAAAATCATGGGGTTCCAAAGGAATTACACAAAACAAACAAACAAAGGGCCCTTCCTTTACATTAAACTGCACTCTTGATGAAACCAATAGCTACACATACCTCTGTCTAGAAATTTACAAATCAGAAAATTTCAAGCCAGCCATAGAGGCCCTAAGAGACAAGGCACGCAGAGCCTTCTATGCTATCAGGAGACAGTTGTACCACTTAAAACCACCAGTAAGAGTCTGGCTTAAAATATTTGATAGCATCATCACCCCAATCCTTCTTTATGGGAGTGAAGTTTTGGGCTCTGTCACCTACCCAGACCAAACCAAATGGGACTCCAGCCCAACAGAAATGTTTCACCTGGTATTTTGCAAGCAGAGGGGAGATATGATCAACATGTACAAATATATAAGTGGTCCATATAGTAAACTTGGTGTTGAGTTATTCACTTTAAGGTCATCACAGAGGACAAGGGGGCACTCTTTACGTCTAGAGGAAAAAAGATTTAATCTCCAAATATGGAAAGGTTTCTTCACAGTTAGAGCTGTGAACATGTGGAATAGACTACCTCCAGAGGTGGTTTTGGCCAGCATGGTAGATTGCTTTAAAAAGGGCCTGGATTCTTTCCTTAATGTAAATAATATAAATGGGTACCAACATTTTTAGGTAAGGTTGATCCAGGGAAAATCCGATTGCCTCTTGGGGGATCAGGAAGGAATTTTTCCCCCCACTACAGCAGTCCTAACCCATACCACCATAAGGCCCTACTGACCAATAAGGAGCAATCCAAGCCATGCGGCCTGCAGCAACTCATCAGCGCCTTGTCTATCCCAAGCTCCCAACAACCCGGCTTGACAAAACCTCAAATAAAAAACATGTAGCACCCTGCAGGTACTAGTGTCTGTAAATAGTTCATTCTTTTTTGAGTAGGCAGGGCAGACCCAGGTGGACTGGCTTTTCTGGGTCCCCCTCAGCAGTCTGGGTAGACATCTACGGGGTTTCCCCAGGGACTGAATGACAGGGAAGAGAGCCACTGCCTGGCAGTATTGTGGGAGCCGTGGGGAATCCCAAGCTGAGGGCATTGATAAATACTGCTGGGGCCTGCCCTGTTGGGGGGGGGGGGGTCGTGTGGAGAAATGGGTGGAGTGGTGGAGTGCTGAGCCAGGAGGGGGCCCCTGGGTGTAAGGGGGGGGGGGGGGGTGTGCTGCCTCTGGCTGGATGTGTGGTTGTGGTGAAAACTGCTGTTTCCTGCGCTACAGTCAGGAGTGGCTGCTGGCATTCCTAAGAGCAGGTACCCCAGCAAGCTGTACTGTGAGTAACCACCCCCCTTAGAAACAAGGATCAGTGAAAGTGGGGCATCTGTTCATCTTTTGAACCCCTATAGCCAGCAGGGGGATCCAGAGGGGATGGAGGCAGCCAGGCACAGGGCCCAGCTAGTTTCCAGAGATTCCAAGAGGAATCACACCCCTTGCTATAGGAGGACTGTGATGTACTGCCTTTAGAGACTGTGGGGGGGGGGGGGTGAGAAGAGGAGTGGAAATACATGTAGCACTACCCTCATAGGGGTCGCTGAGTATAGCTTTCCCTGGGCCTCCCTCTGATTATCTAGCAGCCAGATGCTTGGGTATTTTCACACGACCAGGTGCACACTCATCCGCTCATTATCGAATGACCAGTCTAGGGGATTTGTTTATTTTGTGTTTATTGGTAAAACTTGGATAGGAGAAGGGATTTGTGGAATACTTCAACTTTTAACTATGCACAGAAGAGGGTTCCCTCACTTGATTGAACTGAATAGCAGATCCTTTGCTGAACCATACAGCACTGGTATGGAAAAATAAGTCCTTTGCTTGCTCTGGCAGCAGACTCAATGAACTCTAATTCTTCAGGACACTAACCAGTATCCCCTTTAGCTGGCACCCATCCACTGACTTTACTAGCTTGCAGGGATGGCCCTCAAAGCACAGGTCCCTAGATTTAGGTGTGTACTCACAGTAGCCAGGAACAGATCCTTCTAGGTATGTCTCCCTCTCAGTCAGCTCTGCAGGACATTTGGTTGCAGCTTCTGCAGCCCTGGCGCTCAGGACGACCACCTGAGGATGCATGGCAGCCTATACAGAAGAGAGGCAGCAGCCCCCCTCCCCCCGGGACCCTGCTCTCCAGCCGAACACCCCATGCACATGTGTTCTATTGGTATAAATACAGTCACCCAGCATGCCTAGAGACACTTTCCTATGCCAATGGCCAGGGCTGTATCTATACCCATGCTCCCATTCGTCAGGTTTCCTCCCACTGTCCAATATGCCCCTTCCTATTGGACCAGTGGGAAACAGGCAGACAACATGAGCAGAATCTGATCACACAGAGCAGACCCTAGCAATGTATCACTGCTCCCTGTAAGGCAGAGAGCTGCGATACAAAAAATGTTTGCTCTTGGGTTTAATATCGTTTTAGGTTCAGCTGTAAAGATTTGTAAAAAGGTTAGTTCAGCCCCAAACTGATATTTCAGTTATAAGCAGATGCTAGTGGTCTGGCACCCCGTGGATTCTTCTCTCTTTTGCAACAAGGTTTTTTTGTTCAATGCTGACAGCTGCTTTAGGCTAAATGAGGCTTATCAAAGGCTGCCTGTAGTGTTCTGCCATGGGATTACTAACAGGCTCTTTACAGAGATCAGGGTCGCATCGTGTCCTAGGAGCATGGCGCGGCCACGATCGCCGCGCTGTGCGCCGTCTTATGACGTCCACCCAGAATGAGAGCCAGTTCGTAACAAAGCAGTACAAACTCAGAACACAGAGGAGTGGGTGCTGCGTCCGTCAATGAACTCAGAGAAAAGGATTTTACGGTAAGTCAAAAAATACTATTTTCTGTTTCGTTCATTGACGGACGCAGCCTCTTAGTCTTGACATATGGGGACGTCCCAAAGCAGTGTGAAACAAAGAGGGGTGGGCAACAACAATAACAACTGTACCCAACGGAAACTCTCCGGGAGGCACCAGACGCGCCTACACCACCGCCTGCAAAACTTTGCGGCCCAAAGCAGCATCCGCAGATGCCGACACATCAACTTTGTAAGGCTTAGCAAAGGTGTGCACAGAAGTCCAAGTGGCATCCTTGCACACTTGAGACACCGACGCTTGGTGTCGGAAAGCCCAGGAAGTGCTAATCGCCCTGGTGGAATGAGCCGTGACCGGAAAAGGGGGTTCTGGACCCCGAAACTCATACGCACGGGTCACAGTCTGTCTGATCCAACGCGAGATAGTGGCCGACGAGGCCGCCAGCCCTTTGTGCGGCCCATCCGCCACCACGAACATCGCATCCGACCTCCAAAAGGAGGCCGTGGTCGACAAACACAACCACAAAGCCCTAACCACATCCAAGGAGTGCAAAGAAACCTCCCTAGGATGTGACGGGCGCGGACACAAGGAAGGAAGGACAATGTCCTCATTAATGTGAAAAGAGCAAACCACCTTTGGTAGAAATGAAGGAGATGGGCGTAGCACCACCTTGTCCTTATGCAGGACCAAGTAGGGAGACTTAAAAGACAACGCCGCCAACTCAGACACCCGTCTGGCGGATGTGATGGCCACCAAGAAGGCCACCTTTTGCGAGAGCAACAGCAAAAAAATGTCTCTGATCTTCTCATATGGCGGCTTCTGCAGTAATGACATTACCAGGTTCAGATCCCACAGCGCCAGGGGCGACCGCACCTGAGGGGCCACATGACGTACCCCCTGTACAAACGTACGGATCAAAGAGTGCGTCGCTAATGGACGCTGAAAAAGAATCACTAGGGCAGAAATCTGACCCTTGAGGGTACTCAACACCAGTTTTTGATCCAGACCTTGCTGAAGAAAGGCCAGCACAAGAGCCACTGAAAAGGAACGGGGGTCCCCCCCCCACAGCCTTGCACCAAGCAATATAAACCTTCCAGGTGCGCTGATAAATCTTGCGTGACGTGGACTTATGTGCCTTAAGCATGGTGGGGATCACTAACTCAGAGACCCCCCTATCCCTAAGTACCTGGGATTCAATAGCCAGGCCGTCAAAGCCAGTGAGTGTAAAGCAGAGAATGAGATGGGCCCCTGCGACAGCAGATATTTGCGTAGCAGAAGCCGCCAGGGAACATCCGTTACCATCCGTACCACGTCGGCGTACCAAGGGAGCCGCGGCCAATCCGGAGCCACCAGGATAGCCGGAATCCCCTCCACTTCTATCCTGCGCAACAGGCACAGAAGAAGCTTGAGAGGAGGGAAGGCGTAAAGGAGTCGGTACCGAGACCATGGAGCCACCAGGGCGTCCACGGCTTCTGCCAACGGATCCCTTGCTCTGCACACAAAGGTTTGCACCTTGCGATTGAACCGGGACACCAGCAGGTCCACTTCTGGCGTGCCCCACCTCTGGCAGAGTGGACGGAACACTTCTGGATGCAGGGACCACTCTCCTTGATCTGGAGTCTGGCGACTCAGAAAGTCCGCCTGCCAATTCTCTACGCCCGGAATGTAAACGGTGGAGATAGCCGGCACATGAAGCCGCAGCCACCAGGCAAGAGCCCCCCTGGTCTGGTGATCCAACCTGATCACCCGATTCTGAGACAACGGAGACTTGTCCCACTGCAGCAGAATCGCCCGCTGCAGGAGCCGGGTGTGACTCTGGGCATATGGTACCGCCTCGAAGGCCGCCACCATGAGCCCCAACACCCGCATGCAGAAACGTAAAGAAGACCACTGTCGTGACAGCAGAGCCCGTACCGTAGTTTTTTTTCCTGCCTCTAAACACTGAGCTCAAGATATGCCTGTAATCGTCCTAATGTGCATGCGCACATAGGATAACACTGAGCTGCTTCTACAGGCAGAACACAAAACTCTTGTAGAAGAAGAGATTTTTAAGCCAGTGTGCATGGAGCCTAAGTTAGAGAGATAAACTCAGGAGAATAACCTTAGAGCCAGTGCTGAGGGGGGCCCACACAGGGAGCGGTATTAGTGAAGGATGAATGTCTCATTCTTAGCAGATAAAAGCTAGCAGCAGGGAGAGGGGAGGAGAGCAGCTTTCATCTGCTGGAGGAAAAGAGGCACAATTGTTGTCTGTCACCAATCTCCCTCCCTGTGTGGGTCCCCTTGTGTGCTCGGGGCCCTATACAACAGGGCTGGTGGTCCCCCCCTATCAGCAGCCCTGCCCCTCTGCCTCAGCAGAGCCAGCACCGGAGTCAACAGCTTGGTGAAGACTCGCGGAGCGGAGGCTAGGCCAAAGGGGAGAGCCACAAACTGGTAGTGGAGGTCCCCCACCGCGAAACGCAGGAAACGCTGATGCCGAACACAAATGGGAACGTGGAGGTACGTGTCCCTGATGTCCAGAGAAACCAGGAAACCTCCCTGGCGCAGCGTGGCCAGGACAGAATGCCCCAAAAAAATGACGGCCGCATGGTTTTTTATAAAAACATTTTAACGGGTAATTTTTCTCCTTCACTGATGTGCGCTGATGAGGCTGCACTGATGAGGCGGCACTGGTGAGCACGGATGACAAGGTACTGATGGATACTGTTGGGACTGCACTGATAATTAGGACACTGATAATCCTGATATACAAAAAAGTAAATGTATTTTATGGGGATTTTATGTGATAGACCAACACAACGTGGAACATCATTGTGAAGTGGAAGGAAAATGCTAAATGTTTTTTTTTTACAAATAAATATGTGAAAGGTGTGGCATACATTTGTATTCAGCCCCCCGAGTCAATACTTTGTAGAACCACCTTTCTCTGCAGTTACAGTTGCAAGTCTTTTTGGGGATGTCTTTACAAGCTTTGCATATCTAGAGAGTGATATTTTTGACCATTCTTCTTCGCAAATAGTTCAAGCTCTGTCAGATTGGATGGAGAGCATCTGTGAACAGCAATTTTCATGTTTTGCCACACCTTCTCAATTGGATTTAGGTCTGGACTTTGACACATGCATATGCTTTGATCTAAACCATTCCATTGTAGCTCTGGCTGTATGTTTAAGTTTGTTATCCTGCTGGAAGGTGAACCTCTGCCCCAGTCTCAAACCTTTTGCAGCCTCTAACAGGTTTTCTTCTAAGATTGCTCTGTATTTGGCTCCATCCATCTTCCCATCAACTCTGACCAGCTTCCCTGACCTTGCTGAAGAAAAGCATCCCCACAACATGATGCTGCCACCACCATGTTTCACAGTGGGGATGGTGTGTTCAGGGCGATATGCACTGTTCATTTTCCACCACACATAGCATTTTGTTTTTAGGCCAAAATCTCATCTGACCAGAGCACCTCCCTGCCCCTCCCCTTTCCTTCTGCCGGTATTCCCTGTGTAAGATTTACAAATAACTGGCATCCCCTCTGTTGTATGAAGATATAAAGTACTGTGGGTCAGCTTTTCTAAAATTATAATCCTAAATACCTTTTTGCACAGCTACACTGTGCAGTCACTTGATCTCCCTCTGTTGGCCGGCTGATGTCAGAGGGGAATCTCAGCCCCTCCCACTGCTTTCCTTAGATCGGGAAAGGAGAGAAGAGGGAGGTCAAGTGACCACACAGCAGAGCTGTGCAAAAAGGTGTTTAGGATTATAATTTTAGAGACTTTTCATTTTCTAGTTCAAAGGCGCACTGCAAGTGAATACAAGTAATTTAGGAAAAGTAAAACACAGTAAGTAAGCATTACAAACATTTTATTTTCTTTTACCTGCAATTTTTTTAGTTTGGTCACAGGGTCTCTTTAACCAATACTGACTTCAATGACCTCCATACTCAACAGGGTTAATATCAAACACATGTTTTAAGTGCATATTTTGTGCACAAGATTATAGTTGATACTATTAATTCAGCAGTACTTTTACCTGTTACAAATAAGAACTTCAGGAAAAGCGTTGACTCGGGGAAAGGTTCTCTCGTAGAATCTATCCAGACTGGTAGTGGAATGTATTGTGGTGGATGAACTTCCATCCTCCTTCTCCCCCTGACTCAGAGATTCTGTACTGCTCCCCGCGGAGTCTTCAAACATCTGGTTAGGTAACTGGGCACGCTTAGAATTTTCATGCAGTGATGGGTTTGATGCTCCATCTGCAAGAGGCTGGAATCACAGACAGATGGAAAATAATAGAGGATTTTTTCAAGCCTTCTTCAGTTAAAACATTTTTTTGCACATTGTGCTAAGATAAATAGGGGATGTTGAAGATTCGATGTGTTACTTTACCTAATCTTAAACTAATATCTGTTCTTACTCTAAAAGTAAGATGGAGATGAGTGCTACCATTAACAAAAATATAATGCAAAAAATGGGACTTTAACTGTGCTCTACATATCAGCAATGGGCACAAACCCATACATATATAATAAAAAATGTCACTTCTTTATTGCATAGAAAGGTTAAAAATGGATTATAATATCAATAACAGACAAAAAAATTGAATGGAATAACATATCACTTACCTTATGTTGTGCACATTTTTGTATTTTAATGCTTGTTTTCTATTATCAGCACAATATATTACCTCCTGATGAAGCTTTTTAAGCAAAATGCGTAGAGATTACATAGCTACCCAGTTCGTACTTGTGATTCTCAACTATATCTTACTATCCATTGAGATGCTTTTGCATTATGCATTGATATTATTATCTAGACTAGGTTGAAGGCCATCAGTGTCGGGTATATCTTATTATCTGTTATGGATATTGCAATCCATTTTTAATCTTTTGTATAGAATAAAGATGTGATTTTTTTTATCATAAATGTGTTTGTATCCATTCCGGAGATGTAGAGCACTGTTAAAGTCCCATTTTTTGCATTATATTTTTGTTTTAGGTATTTATTCAGGAATGTGGTGCTCTGTATACCCGCCCATGCCATGTTCATATTAACGAGTGCTACCATTGCTCACTTCTTACCAAAAATGTTCTTGCCCTATTGGTTGAATTGTAAGTATTCTGTTTTGTGCCCCATTTTAGGTTTTTCAAAGTTAGGGAAATTCAGTTAGGGCAAGACAGGAAAGAAGACAGAAAAAAAATGAAGGCGACAATAAAGTTGCAGGAGGAGGGAAAGATGGCGGGATAATGGGTTGTATATTTTCGTCCATGGTGTCATCTAGATTGGAGGAGTTGAGCTCTGAAGAAGAGTATATCAAGAAGTACTTTGGGAAGTAGGCCTTGTTACAGCTATGTAAAGGGTTGGGTTTCAAGATCTTTACATTCTTGAGAATCCCTATATAGAATTCAGATGGGCCAAATTTTTGGAAAGCCTTCTGTTGAGTCTTATGTAAATAGCACTGAGGTTCTCCAGTTACATCATGGCATTAATAAGTACGGCCCATTCTACAGGGGATGATGTATTGCATGTGGAAACTTCCAATATCTTGGAATTCATTATTTAACTGCAAATAGGAAGAATCTGAGGTCTTATTTGATAAAAACATTGAGCTCATGTTTAAGATTTATAGAGCAACTTTGAAGAATTAGGGATGTTATCATGATATAAAGAGTAGATTGCGAGGACCCCGTCCTATAATACTTTGATGACTCAATGCTTCCATTGAGGGTAGAAAATAATCTTCTGATTTCTAACAGCATATAAGAGTCTAAAAGGTACATGGAGTGTAATTTGGTGAGCATGAGGCAATACCTGGTTTAAAGCTGAACTTTAGGGTTAAAAAAAACCCCTAGCAGTGGCCCCCCAATCTTTGGATAAAGGAATATACCTTGCTCTGGCAAGGTTCCAGCATTCTCTTCTGCTCTCCAATGCTCCTGGGTATGAATGGGCCTCACGGCTCTTTGTCCTGCACTGTATGTGATGACATTCCAGTGCAAACGCTGGTTGGAGCACCTTAGAGAAGAGACTTTGGGGGACTGGTCATGTGAAGGAACCGGGTAGGCCCCACTGCAAGAGTCATTTTTTCTGGTGCCCTGGAGTGGGGCTTTAAAGATACGTTTTGTACCTTGCAGGATATGGAGAGTTTGTTAGTAAGGAAAAAGCATAAGTCCCAGTCTTTTTGGATATTGACAAGTTTAGTTCTTTTTTCCCAGTTATTGGTATAATAGTATATTTCTCTGTTCAGAGAATTTTCCTAAAAAGCAAGAAATACAGGGCTGAAACTGTGTTGGAGTCTTTCAGCCTTTTCTGTTCCCAATTACCCACTTCAGCATAATTTGTGATCATTACTCTGGATGGTTAGACAACTTACCCTAAACTTTTGATTTATTGGATAAACAACTTTGGCCTTTAATGCAAATGCTTCAACGCCATTACTGGACGGCTGGCCGCCTTCCTGCAAAGAGAAGAACGCGGTATATATTATCTGCAGCTTGCAGAGCTTGCGATGCAGCCAGGAAAAGGTTCCTAGGTGAAAGTATGAGCTGCACCATTATAATGACTAACTCACAACAGCACATAAATCTCAGTGCATAAAAGAATATAAATAGCAGTTATTTTTAGCGATTGCATGAAATATCTGAATGCACCAGTGGGATTGCAAGATAAATAAACCATGAAGCATTATCCAATTATTCACACAAATAAAGCCTAACAGAGCGGAACCTTATTAAGTTGACGAAAGCTGTTCCTCAATTAATTATTATGCGTCGGATTATCCTCCTTGCTAACCATTAGGGCACGATTGATGTAGCCGGTGCTGTAACAAAAGTACTTTAAGCACTACTCATATACAATCCAAGTTGTCTGATATCTATATAGAAATAACATTCTATACTGAATTTCCAGGAAGACAATCAGAAGAAAAATTACTCCATAATTGGAAGTATTACACATACAGTCAGGTCCATAAATATTGGGACATCGGCACAATTCTAATGTTTTTGGCTCTATACACCACTACAATGGATTTGAAATTAAACAAACAAGATGTGCTTTAACTGCAGACTTTCAGCTTTAATTTGAGGGTATTTACATCCAAATCAGGTGAACGGTGTAGGAATTACAACAATTTGTATATGTGCCTCCCACTTTTTAAGGGACCAAAAGTAATGGGACAATTGGCTGCTCAGCTGTTCCATGGCCAGGTGTGTGTTATTCCCTCATTATCCCATTTACAAGGAGCAGATAAAAGGTCCAGAGTTCATTTCAAGTATGCTATTTGCATTTGGAATCTGTTGCTGTCAACTCTCAATATGAGATCCAAAGAGCTGTCACTATCAGTGAAGCAAGCCATCATTAGGCTGAAAAAACAAAACAAACCCATCAGAGAACATTATGCAAAAACATTAGGTGTGGCCAAATCAACAGTTTGGAACATCTTTAAAAAGAAAGAACGCACCGGTGAGCTCAGCAACACCAAAAGACCCCCAAGACCACGGAAAACAACTGTGGTGGATGACCGAAGAATTCATTCCCTGGTGAAGAACATCCTTCACAACAGTTGGCCAGATCAAGAACACTCTCCAGGAGGTAGGTGTATGTGTGTCAAAGTCAACAATCAAGAGAAGACTTCACCAGAGTGAATACAGAGGGTTCACCACAAGATGTGAACCCTTGGTGAGCCTCAAATCAAGAAGGCCAGATTAGAGTTTACCAAACAACATCTAAAAAAGCCTTCACGGTTCTGGAACAACATCCTATGGACAGATGAGACCAAGATCAACTTGTACCAGAGTGATGGGAAGAGAAGAGTATGGAGAAGTAAAGGAACTGCTCATGATCCAAGGCATACCACCTCATCAGTGAAGCATGGTGGTGGTAGTGTCATGGCGTGGGCATGTATGGCTGCCAATGGAACTGTTTTTCTTGTATTTATTGATGATCTGACTGCTGACAAAAGCAGCAGGATGAATTCTGAAGTGTTTCGGGCAATATTATCTGCTCATATTCAGCCAAATGCTTCAGAACTAATTGGACGGCGCTTCACAGTGCAGATGGACAATGACCCAAAGCATACTGCGAAAGCAACCAAAGAGTTTTTTAAGGGAAAGTGGAATGTTATGCAATGGCCAAGTCAATCACCTGACCTGAATCCGATTGAGCATGCATTTCACTTGCTGAAGACAAAACTGAAGGGAAAATTCCCCAAGAACAAGCAGGAACTGAAGACAGTTGCAGTAGAGGCCTGGCAGAGCATCACCAGGGATGAAACCCAGCATCTGGTGATGTCTATGCGTTCCAGACTTCAGCCTGTAATTGACTGCAAAGGATTTGCAAGGAAGTATTAAAAAGTGAAAGTTTGATTTATGATTTTTAATCTGTCCCATTACTTTTGGTCCTTTAAAAAGTGGGAGGCACATATACAAACTGTTTTAATTCCTACACCGTTCACCTGATTTGGAAATACCCTCAAATTAAAGCTGAAAGTCTGCAGTTAAAGTACATCTTGTTAGTTTCATTTCAAATCCATTGTGGTGGTGTATAGAGCCAAAAACATTTGAATTGTGCCGATGTCCCAATATTTATGGACCTGACTGTATATCAGCAGATGTCACATGGATTCTGAGTGTGCAGTCATAAGTAAAAGAAAAAAAAAAGCAACCTAGAGAGATCATGAGGCTGAACTCTGAGATAATCACATTTTGTCTAAATACAAGAGGCATGTGTATCTTGCTTGTATACTTCTTCCAGATCTGTGCACTAGGTGTGAGCATCTGAATCTTTTCAAGAGCTTCCTCTAATAAAGACGGGTCACTGTTGCTCTCTGTACTTATGCAGGGTAACTGGTCTGGTCTCCGCCCCCTCCTGTAGTTTTTTGCAGGCAGCCTGTAGTGGGTGGAGCCTGCTGTGTCCCCCCCCCCCCCCGACAGCTTAGCTCTCTGCACAGGCCATGTACAGCACAGTGATGATGTCATCAGTACTTTTTTAACCACTCCAGATCCACGCTATAGCCGATTGACGGCTACAGTGTGGATCTGAATTGCCCGGGGGCCGTCAATTGACGTCCGCCGCTTTGCGCGCTCCTGCAGCTGCCGGTGGTGCGCGTGAGCGTGCCTGTGGGTCGGGTGGACTTGATGCCGCTGGAGACCCGCGATCCCTTCACAGAGAGCCAGAACGTGGAACCGCCAATGTAAACACAGCAGTTCCCTGCTCTGTGGGGGGGGCATGACAGATCTGCTGATCCATGTGATCGGGATCAGTTAGATCTGTTATGTCCCTGTCGCCCCGCCCCCCCACAGTTAGAACACATACAGGGAACACAGTTAACCCCATCACTGTCCCCTTAGTGTTAACCCCTTCACTGCTAATGACATTCCTACAGTAATCAGTAGATCTAATCCCTGTATAAACGTCATTGGTCCCCAAGAAATGTCAAAAATGTCCGACATGTCCGCTGCAATATCGCAGTCCCGGTAAAAATCACAGATCGCCGCCATTACCAGTAAAAAAATAAATAAATAATAAAAGCTCCATAAACCAATTTCCATAGTTTGTAGGCGCTAAACCTTGCGCAACCCAATCAATATACACCTATTGCGATTTTTTTTTACCAAAAAATATGAAGAAGAATATATATCGGCCTAAACTGATGAATAAATGTGTTTTTTTATTTTTGGATATGTATTATAGCAAAAAGTAAAAAAAAAAATAGTTCTTTTTTCAAAATTGTTGCTCTTTTTTTGTTTATAGCGCAAAAAATAAAAACCGCAGAGGTGATCAAATACCACGAAAGAAAGCTCTATTTGAGGGAAAAAAAGGACATCAATTTTGTTTGGGTACAACGCCGCATGACCGCACAATTGTCATTCAAAGAGTGACAGCGCTGAAAACTGAAAATTGGTCCAGGCAGGAGGGGGGTTTAAGTGCCCAGTAAGCTAATGGTTAAGGTAAAAACTGGGTCTGCAAAGGCACTTGGTGCACAAGGAGTGGATTTAGATTCTTTGTGGCATGAATGATTGAGTGCCTGGAGTTCGTATTTAGGCCTCATGCACACTGGACATTATGAAAAAGGCAATAAGCATTGCAGCGTTAAAAACGCAAGTTTTTCCCACTTTCCGAAAATGCTGAAGTCTCAAAAACGTTCATAAACACCAGATAGCTGCGTTTTACAGCGTGTTTCAGCATTAGAGGATTTTTACAGCTGAAAAACTCCTCTTCAAATGCAGTAGTTCCGGGGTGGGGGGGGGGGGGTTGTTTCCAGCCTGAAAAGGCCCCTGCCATAAAACGAAAAGCGTATGTGTGCATGGACACATAGGATAATAACATGCTGGGGAGTTTACTGGCTGCAGAAAATAATGCCTGATGACAAAAACAGCAGCTGTAAAAACGCCCTGTGTGCATGAAGCCCTTCATGTTCAGTCAACAAGTGAATTCATACTTCTTGTATGCCATTTTCCTATTCAACACACTTTGAAAACTGTGGCTGATTTCTTTATCCATTTGCTGAGCGTTTGTTTGCAATCAGTCTTCATTTTATCTGATCTTTTGAAAACCTCGTGGGCATTTATTCATCTCCTCTGCTCCAGGGAATTGCTGCAATACAATACTAGTTTATGTTTGGAATACAAAGCTCTAAGCCAACTTCAGTTTGCATCTTGTCTGTCCTTGTGTTACCTTGATGGACTAGTCTGAACCTCCTGTCCTGCAAACCTTTCAGGTCTTCACCTCTTTGTCTGGTTTGTACTTCTTTACCTTGTTACATGATGCCCCCCCGACAGTATTGCATTCACATCACCGCTCTCCCCACAGTAGTGCATTCACATCACCGCTCTCCCCACAGTAGTGCATTCACATCACCGCTCTCCCCACAGTAGTGCATTCACATCACCGCTCTCTCCACAGTAGTGCATTCACATCACCGCTCTCTCCACAGTAGTGCATTCACATCACCGCTATCCCCACAGTAGTGCATTCACATCACCGCTCTCCCCACAGTAGTGCATTCACATCACCGCTCTCCCCACAGTAGTGCATTCACATCAAACATCCCCTGCTCCCCTATCCAGAACAAGGTCCTCTGTCCCCCTCCCTCTGCTGCCATACACAGGTACACAGCGAGTGGCAGGACAGACAGAGCGGCACAGTAGCACTGGATGGAGGGCGGGAGCTGGAGCTGCCGGAGTTAACTTTGGAAATCAACACGCTGGTGACTGGTTGCTAGGACCACTCTGCGTCCCAGTAACCAATCACCTGCTGCTTAATCTGTAAAGTTGTTTTGGGCAGCGGCAACGCCAATGTTTTTGAGCTGTAGATGGCGTCGGCGTTAGTGAGCTGAAACTAGCACCCATGGCCAGCGCGTTCTGAGGCTGTATCGTTTTTGGCGTTTTTTTACGCCGACGCTGCAAAACGCCAACTAATACTGTACCGGCGTTAACCGACATTTTTAGGTTGAAAAATAGCAGAGGGATGATTTTTTTTAAAAAACGCCTATTGACGCCGACGCTCACTAACGCTGATGCATAACGCCGAAAAACGCCAATTTTTTTCCTTGACGACGGGCCCGACGGTTTGTTTATTTTTTTAAAAACGTCCGCGTGTATGAGGCCTAATCGTTTTTTTGTCAACTGGTTAACGCCGGTACAGTATTAGTTGGCGTTAGCTGGCGTTTTGCGGTGTCGGCGTCAAAAAACACCAAAACGTTACAGCCTCGGAACGCGCTGGCCGTGGGTTCTAGTTTCAGCTCACTAACGCCAACGCCATCTACAGCTCAAAAACGTTGGCGTTTTTATGGGGCCATTGACTAACATGGAGAGCTGCAAAAAACGCCAGAAAACGCCGGCTTCAAAAAACGTCCGTGTGTATGAGGCCTTATTCTTATTTTTTGGCAGTAAATATTTTTCTACATATAGTAAAATCTCAGCTTGCTTCCAGATCCTGTGGTGAGCGGCTGGCCTACTGCATTTTGAACATAGGAGGTCAGTCGCTCAGCATGGGTGCCAATCAGGGATTGCTTTGCATTTTCTGAATGAATGCAAAGCATTCTCTGATTGGAAGAGGTGGAAATTGTGACATCAGCATTCTGCCTCTTCACCTTGTCCAATCAGGGAACACTTTAAAAATGCAAAAATTTGTTTGAATGGCACCTATGCTGAGCAGTTAACCTAATGTGTTCAGAATGCAGCAGGATAGCCAATCAGCATAGGACCTGGAAGCAAGTGGAGATCACAGGAGTAGCGATTTCTCATTTCAGTGATTTCCAGCTTCCCGGGGCATCAGCCAGGTATGATACATAAAATATTCATACCTGAAATTCATTTTTAAGCTTTTATATTTGTATCTATTTTATGTATATAAAATCTGTAATATTTGTAACTACATGTAGGAAAAGTGTTTATCAAATATTTATTAGCGGCTGACTTTGAAAACATGCATTACACTAGGAGGTAGTAGGTTCTCGCACAGAGCTCCACACTGATTATATGCTTTTTGGCAGCTTCTGCAGATATTCCCAGTCTATGTTAGGGGAGTGGTGGAAGGTTGTGTCCCTTCTCCGATTCATTTAACTATTTTCAGCACATGTAAAAAAAAAAAGAAAAAAAAAAGCTTTGGGAGAGCACAGAGTCCATACAAGGCTTGCCATCTGCTTTCTATAAGTGATATACAGTAAATATTAATATGCAATATTTCACATTTACCTAAATTAGAATATATGAATAGAAATACACATATTTCTTAGATCTCAACATAACAGAAAATGCTAGTTATTGTGGACCCCTTCCTAGCCCAGTGCCAGGTCTTCACTCACGTACAGTGTGTTTTGCATGGACATTTTGGATTTTGACTGAACAGCATTGAATGGCGAGTATGGCCAAATTGTGGGAGGATCTTAACCACTTCAGCCCCGGAAGGATTTCCCACTTTAGGACCAGAGCACTTTTTGCGATTCGATTCGTCACTTTAACTGACAATTGCGCGGTTGTGCAACGTTGTACCCAAACGAAATTTGCATCCTTTTTTTTCCCACAAATAGAGCTTTCTTTTGGTGGTATTTGATCACCTCTGTGTCATTTCTGATCACTGCTATAAACAAAAGAAGAGTGCCAATTTTGCAAAAAAAAAAAACCCCAGTTTTTCTTACTTTTTGCTAAAATACAAATCCAAAAAAAAAAAAAAAACGCAATCGGCGTTTATTGATTGGTTTGTGCAAAAGTGGCCGCGTTTACAGACGATGAGAATTCATTTCTGGGGTTTTTATTTTTGTATTACTAGTAATGGCGGCGATCTGCGATTTTTAGCGATACTGTGATATTGGGGCGGACATGTCGGACCATTTTGACACTTTTTTGGGACCAATGACATTTATACAGCGATCAGAAATTGAAATGTCCACTGATTACTGTATAAATGTCACTGGCAGTGAAGGGGTTAACATACAGGGGGAGATCTAGGGGTTAACTGTGTTCCCTGGGTGTGTTCTAACTGTGAGGGGGCTGGGCTACCATGGGCATAAGAGATCTAACTCATCCCAGTGACAGGGATCAGTAGATCTCCTATGCCCCCGCTCTTTAGCTGTGGCCGCTCATCGCGGCTCGTCGGCGGACATCGGGTCCGCCCGAGCTGCGGGCACACTCCTCAGGAGCGCGGCGGGCGCATGCCCCCTAGCGGCCAACCGCAGATCGCCGCTTATTTACGGCGATTCGCGGGAAGCGTCCACACTGCCGCAGTAAATATACTGCGTGCGGTGGGGAACTAGTTAAAGGGGCAATAAATACCAGGAGTGCTTTATGTGCAGAGTTCATGGGCATGCTACACTAAATACAGTGCAGCTTACCATGTGATGCCCCCCAGTCCACACTTCACCTACATCTCCCTTGTCCCCTCTGTGAGTGCAGGACAGGAAAGCGGTCTTTGAAAACATAGAAGGCTTTCATGCTCACAAGTGACAGTGGGGAGCGAGTTCTGGAGTTCTGCCACCTTCCAACTGTCAAAAAGCCTTGGGTGCAAGCAGCACATGAAATGGCCTGGCAGGCCGGATTCAGCCCTCGGCTTTGTGTTTGGCACATGTGGTCTAGCTTAGTGGTTCTCAACCTTAGGGAGAACAGGGCCCAGTAAATTCTTCCAAAAACCTTTCCATGCCCCAATGTACAGTAGCTGCGATTGATGGGTAGATTGTGATTACAAACTGAAAGAAAATCATTGCGCTAACACACAGATATATAATAATCAAGTGAAAAAAAATTGAAAATATATAAAATGTGAGATATGAAATAAATATAAATGATAGTCCAATATATCAACTAAAATCCAAGTGAAGAGGGATTGCTTGATAGTAGTGAACAGTCACCATGGTCCACCACCAGTGTAAATAACCTTCCACCACATAAGATGTGCTCTTACCAGAGCCCTATGACCACCTATCATGGGGGGTCAGGGAATGCTTTGTGGATAAGTCTCCACTGGCAATTCCTCAATGGATCCATCAGCCGGGACCAGATTTACCACAATGGACAGCGAACTCCAGGCAATCTCAAAACGCGTTCCACAGCCTTTCCTTTTCAATCTGCAGCCATTGTCATTTTCTATAAATGCCATGCAATATGGCTACCTGGAGTTTTTCTGTACACAGAATGTGTACTGACCACTCCCCAGAAACATAATTTCCTGCTTGTGTGATTGGCTCACTGATTTTCCCAGAAGTCTGCCTAAGATAAAAGTCAGATTTCAGGCATCCCCTGTGTTTGGTACTCATCACCACAACATCTCTGAAGTGCTCCTCAAGGACAATGCAATTTAATTTGAGCATGTGGCTCTTTATAAATGGCAGTTTACTGCTGATATTGTAGCATCCAAATGTTCTGTGTAACAACACCCAGGTAGGCCCAGCAGGTTATCATCCAGCAATGGAGCTACATACATAGTTACATAGTTAGTCGGGTTGAAAAAAGACACAAGTCCATCCAGTTCAACCAAAAAAAAACCCAAAAAAACAAAAAACAAAAACATTATATATATATATATATATATATATATATATATATATATATATATATATATATACACACACACACATACACACACACATACACAACCAAATAATCCCATATACAATCCTTCACCCACAGTTGATCCAGAGGAAGGCAAAAAACCCCAGCAAAGCATGGATCCAATTTGCTATAACGGTGGAAAAAATTCCTTCCTGATTCCCCGAGAGGCAATCGGATTCACCCTGGATCAACTTTACCTAAAAATGTTAGTACCCAGTTATATTATTTACATTAAGGAAAGAATCCAGGCCTTTATTAAAGCAATCAACTGTGCTGGCCAAAACCACCTCTGGAGGGAGTCTATTCCTCATTTTCACAGCTCTTACTGTGAAGAAACCTTTCCGTATTTGTAGATGAAATCTTTTTTCCTCTAGACGTAAAGAGTGCCCCCTTGTCCTTTGTGATGACCTTAAAGTAAATAACTCCACACCAAGTTCACTATATGGACCACTTATATACTTGTACATGTTGATCATATCCCCCCTTAATCTCCTCTTCTCAAGTGAGAATAAATTCAGTTCCTCTAATCCTTCCTCATAGCTGAGCTCCTCCATGCCTCTTATTAGTTTGGTTGCCCTTCTCTGCACTTTCTCCAGTTCCCCGATATCCTTTTTGAGAACAGGTGCCCAAAACTGAACTGCATATTCCAGATGAGGTCTTACTAATGATTTGTACAGGGGCAAAATAATGTCTCTATCTCTGGAGTCCATACCTCTCTTAATACAAGAAAGGATTTTGCTTGCTTTGGAAACCACAGCTTGGCATTGCATGCCATTATTAAGCTTATGATCTACCAACACCCCCAGATCCTTCTCCATTATGGATTCCCCCAGTTGTACTCCCCCTAGTATGTACGATGCATGCAT
>BLSH010226001.1:524549-537997 GCA_018402905.1 Glandirana rugosa
TATATTTTTTAAATGCTCTTTTCTTATCATTTATAATTTTTTTTAACTTTGGCCGTGAGCCACATAGGTTTTCTTTTTAGCCTCTTAAATTTATTGCCCATGGGAATATACGTTGCAGCGAGTTCGCATATAGTTTTTTTGAAAAATTCCCATTTCTGTTCTGTGTTCATTGATGCCAATATTCCCTCCCAGTCTAAGTGCTGGAGAGCAGCCCTCATCTTTGTAAAATTTGCTCTCTTAAAATTAAGTGTTTTTATCTTTCCCATTTGTGTTTGTTGCTTGCAGCTTACATTAAATGAAATCATGTTATGGTCACTGTTACCCAGATGTTCTTTTATATGAATATTGGTAATAAGCTCTGCATGGTTTGAGATTACCAGGTCCAACAAAGCATCATTCCTAGTTGGGGCCTCAATAAACTGGACCATAAAATTGTCCTGTAATAGGTCTATAAATTTTTGCCCTTTAGCTGTCCCAGCAGTGCCATTACTCCAGTTAATTTCCAGGTAGTTAAAATCCCCCCATTATTATCACTGTCCCAGCCCTTGCAGCTCTTTCTATCTGTGCAAGGAGCAGAGTCTCCACCTCCTCTTTAACACTGGGAGGTCTATAACAAACTCCAATGATAACCTTTGTAGTGCGCTCTCCTCCCAATGTGCTGATGTCTCCCTCTCTCCAAGCACAAAGCTTCCTTTGTGATCCCCATTTTTTAATTTTATATATTTCATTTATTGATCAGTATTAAAAAACTGGGCAAAATGAATTTGAGACATCCATGTATAAGCCTTTTTTACTAGCCCTACACTATCAATAAGAAATACAAAAACGGTGGGGCCCTAGATACATTTTAAATCTCATTATCTTAAGAAGCTATAAGTCTGATCTGATCCATTAAAACTGAAGAAGTGAAAGATAGCACACGACTGCAGTTGTATCCCAAAGCAACTGATCAAATTCTTATTTAAAGTAGAACTATAGGCAAAACTTTTTTTTTTTTTCCATTTTGGATAGAGTAAGGGAGGGTTTTATCCCCTGTTTATTTTTGCCATCTGTGTCCCATTGGGGAGATTTTCCTTCACTTCCTGTCCCATAGCCAAAACAGGAAGTGAGAGGAAATCCCTGCAAATTAAGGGAATCTCTTAGGGACCACCAGGTCACCAGAACTAGTGTCCCCATTGGAAGATTTCCCCTCGATTACTTTTCCGGGGACAACCCAAATATTTGGATTTTCTTTTACTTTCAATGTTAATGGTAAACTGGACAAATAAAGAGGGGGAATCTCCTTAATGGGGCAGAGGTAGCAACAAAAACCTTACAGGTGTTCTAATCCCTCTTCACTCTATTCAAAACTAAAAAGTTTTGCCTCTAGTTATACTTCAATGTTTCCCTAAAAATAAACTGTGAAATCTGATTGGTTCTCATTAGCTACAACTCCAGTTCTTTGCATATTTTTAATTCTCACCTGGTGGCACGGGCCAATCAGAAGTGCTCTGAACTCTCATAAAGCCCTGTAGAATGAAGAAGGAGAAGGGAGGGGATTTTAAATTTCCAGGCCGCCACACTGGCTGTCACAAATGTGCTATGAGCAATCTGGGTATCAATAAAAGAATAGTGATCAACGGGGCTCTGACTATATAAAATAAGAGGAATGTGAAAGTGAGTGCATGCCAGGGACGTGCAGTCAGGGGAGGCAGGTGAGGCAGAGGTGTGGAAAAAATCCACAATTAAGCTTTGAAGGTCATGGCTCGGCAACCAGGAGTCACAGAGATCCCAAATGTGGGGGTAGGTAGCCGAAGTCCTACCCCACCTGTGGTCAAAACTTGGGGCTCCTATCCAGGACCAGCACAAGGGGTGGGCAAAAGGGACGGCTTTCCTGGGCGCAGAGTGCATTGTAGGAATGGTGGCGCTGCAAGTTCCTTCTGCTATAAGACTGACAGGAGTAGTGACAGCAGCATCACTACTTCTGTAAGCTCAACGTTGAAAGCAGCAAGGAGAGAGCCAGGAGGAGGTGTGGGCTGTGCTCTCTCTCCCCCTCCTCCTCATAAGCTTGCACACAATGAAAGTGGGGGGGGGGGGGCGCAATTTGTCACCTTTGCCCTGGGCACTGGTTGATCTTGTCCCGGCACTGCTCCTATCACCTGTGGTTCCAGAGATACGGGGCTCCATGCGCAGCCTGCCAGAAGCTACATAGAGAGCAGCCAGTTTAAATACAAGCTGGCACACTCTGTTTGCAGCAGACTGAGAAGATGAGTTTACAGTGCCTCTCCTCACTTCTTGCCAGAGGCACTGAGCTCAATGGACAGCTTGGAGGCTTGGGCCAATGGTAAAGTACCATTGTTCCAAGCTGTCCAATAGAAATGCTGCAGTGGAGGCTCTCCTCTCACTGCAGTGTCATAGAAGGGGGCATGTGTCTAAAAGACAAATGCTCCCTTCCAACCAAGCCCTTTTAACTAGAAGGAAAAAACAGGTTTATGGGTATAAGATTTACCCATAATCACATGTTTTACTTACACAGTTAAGAGGGAGAATCTTCTGCTGCTGAAAAGGTACTGTTATAAGAATCATTTATTTTTTATCTATTTACTGTGAAATTATAACTTTAAACTTCAGCAGGTTAAGCCACTTGCATGAGTACAGTTTTTGAAAATATTGTAAATTACCTTTAAAACAATATATAATAATTGTTTGTATATTACTTACTTATGGTAATTAACCCTTTGCCACCCAGGCCAATTCTGACACTTCTCTCCTACACGTAAATATCATCATTTTTTTGGTAGAAAATTACTCAGAACCCCCAAACATTATATATATATATATATATATATATATATATATATATATATATATATCTCTATCTATATTTATTTTTTTTTCGCAGGCACCCTAGGGAATAAAATGGTGGTCTTTGCAACTTTATATGTTACACGGTAGTTGCGCAGCAATTTTTCAAATGTGTTTTTTTTTTGGAAAAAAAATGCTTCATGAAAAAAAAAAAAACCTCTAAAGTTAGCCCGATTTTTTTGTATAATGTGAAAGATGATGTTACGCTGATGAAGTAGATACCAAACATGTCACGCTTTAAAATTTTACACACATGTGGAATGGCGCCAAACTTTAGTACTTAGAAATCTCCACAGGCGACGCTTTACATTTTTTTTTACATGTTACCTGTTTAGAGTTAAAGAGGAGTTCTAGTGCTAGAATTATTGCTCTATTACTCTAGCTCTAACATTCGCGGTGTATGTAACCTGACGCTGATACTAGCCAGTGCCTTACCAGCCACGGATCTCACTATACGTCCCTGATGCATGCATACCCCGGCTGACCCCCCCCCCCCCCCACACACACACACACAAATTCCCAGACACTCGATGTCCCAGAAGAAGATTGCACGCTTCCCTGCCAACCTACCATGTGCACTGGAGTTCAGCTGAATGTAGTGGCCACAGGTGGTGACTATGTATTTTCAGCACACAACTCTGATCAACAAGCTGCTCACCCACTTCATCTCCAGATGGGAACTCCTGCCTGCAACTGGGGGTTCCACTGTAGTATCAGAGGCTTATGGCCCATACACATGATCTGAAAACTGGACGAAAAATACAGTTTTCGAATCGATCGTACGATAATCGAATCATTAGTACAGAGCTTTTTGAGAGCAGATCGCGACAGTTCATCCGATATTATCAGATCGGACAAGCACTAAAAGTTTTCTCGTACGATACCAGATCGTACGATTTCCGTTTAATCAACACAGTTGTCTTCTGAAAATACAATACAACACATTACATCACTTCTGATTTTTTTTTATTCTGTGGTACGAGAATTTTTGTAACTTTAGTAACCTCTCCATTTTCGATATGCGACTAGCATGACAAAAAAAAAAAATGGACGATCTGTCATCCGCATTTTGGATCATGTGTACGGGCCATTAGGTATATGCTCTGAGATCCTTGTTCAGTTAAGCTTTGAAGATGAAAAATAGAAGCTGATTGGCTGCCATGCACAACTATTGCAGACTCTGGCTGTTCCAATTTTTATAAATTCCCCTTAGGCCCCTTTCACACTTATGCAACTTGTCCTGCGAGTTGGGACTGCAAAGTCACATGACAAGTCGTTCCCCATGATTTCCAATGAGTACCGTTCATATTTGTACGACTTCAAGTCGTGCCGACTTCAAAGTAGTCCCTGCATTACTTTGGTCCAACTTTGATGCAACTTGGGGTCCATAGACTTCAATGTTAAACCCTCAAAGTCGCATGCAAATTGCACCTGAATAATACAAATGCGATTTCTGTACGACTTTGTAATACGTTTTCATTGCGCCAAAGTTGCAACAAAGTCAGAGCAGTGGTACTGATCCCAAATCACGTTGAAATCGTGCCAAAATCGTGGTAAAATCGCAGCAAAAAAGTAATTGTGACTAATACCAATTCTGTTTTTGTTTTGGTTGACTAGTACCCATTTTGTGTTTGCCTTGGTCGACTAGTACCCATTGTGTGTTTGCCTTGGTTGACTATTACCCATTGTGTGTTTGCCTTGGTTGACTAGTACCCATTGTGTGTTTGCCTTGGTTGACTAGTACCTATCGTGTGTTTGCCTTGGTTGACTAGTACCTATCGTGTGTTTGCCTTGGTTGACTAGTACCCATCGTGGCAAAATGAAAATTTAGCATTTTCTACACTTTACTTCTCCAATTAGTCTCACTTCATACCATAAGCAAGAAAAGCTATAAGTGCATATAAGGTCTTGTTACATACCTCATTACATCACATTACATTACATGTTATATATACTGTATAACAGATAGTGCAACCTACTTCATCCAGTGGCATAAGTCTAGACTGTCTTATTCTAATCTTCTTTTTAGCTTTTGAGGGAGAATCACTGGCATCTTGTTTATGATCAGATTTCTTGTTCTCTAAATTTGCATCCAAGTCCTTGACCTGCAATGATACAATCAGTCACATAAACAGCCGAGCAGTATAATGGGTATAACAGAATATGGATAACAGACAGGGTCATGATGACAAACAAAAATACCTAAAGTTAGTATTTTCTAAAATTACATACGTTAGGTTTAATACCCAAAGCATTAAATGAGAAGTTAGGAGTTTGAAAAAAACAAAACATACATGCTTACTTACTTCCATGTTGTAGCACTGATGTGATGGTGCAGCTGTCCCATGTTTGCCCTAAGACCAACAACTGAGCAATCACATGACCACTGATTGCTCAGTTCTCAGCCAGCTCTGAGCAGAGTAGTGACTGTCAGGAACCACGTTCTGTTCTGCTCTTCCAGTTCTCAGTGGAGTACCGGGCAGGGGAAGGGTTGGGCGCAGCTGGCTCCGGAACTCAGCCGCACACTCAGAGGCGGAGCCAGCTATCAATCAGGCAGCTGGGTGGATCCTGGCAATATTGTTGGGATCCTTCCAGAGCCTGGGGCGGCTCTTCCCTGTCAGCAGATAGCAAGCAATAGCCTGCTATTAGATGAGTCACAGGAGAGCAAAAATAAGCACCCCTGTGACCCACAAAAGATGTATGGCCAAAAAAAACTTTGGCCATAATTCTCTTTTTAACACCAACCCAAAGCACTCCATTTTCAGCCATGTGACTGTAATTTTCAAGTTTTATTGGACTTAAAAGTGCTTCTAAAGGCTGGGTTCACACTATTGCGAATTGGATGCGGCTTACAGAGCATCCAATTCGCATAACATTTGAAAGCATGTTATTTTCAATGGGTCTGGTTCACATATGTGCGTTGCATCCGCACGCCGCATTGCACAAAAATTGTGTGCATTTTCTGTGCAGTGCGGTGCCATACCCCATTCACCTCTATGTCCGCTGACATCTGCCGCTATCCGATCCGATCTGGTACGCTAAATCCAGACAGATGGAAACCCTATTTTCCATCCTTCTGGCGGATCGGATGAAACCATACAAGCGGATCTGTTTTCATCCGGTCCCCTACAGAGGACAGCAGGGCTCTGACAGGTCCGTCTGTGCACAGTGAGTAGAGAGGGACCTGTCATCTGCCGGCTCAGCGGGATCAACGGATCGACCCCTGCTGAGCTAGCGGAATCCGTGTGTGAAAGGACCCTTAAGCGGAGCTCGACCCAAAAGGGGAAGTTCCACTTGTTTGTACCCTCCACTTTTTTGGTGGGGGCAGGTACCTAGTTTTGACAGGTTCCGGGTATCGCCGATTGGTGATCTACGACATTTTCGGCACGTCCTCATTCCCTCCAGCTGCCTTCTGGAACACGCACAGGTCCCAAAAGACGACAGGACCATTCAAAAAGTGCAGCGTGACTCACACATGTGCAGTAGGAAACTGGCAGTGAAGCCCTACTTGTGACTCCGAACCCCCCCTGTTGGGTATTCTTGCCAAGAGGCTGCTTCCCAAGTCCTGGAACACCAGACCAATGGATCTGGCTATAGTAACCCCAAGAACCAGGCAACACCAATCTTGGAATACACCAGAAATAGAACTGTTTATTAGAACCAAGGCACAGAGATATATACATCATGGGAGAATTTCCCCTCCTCCCCTCCTGATCATATTACCATAACTAAACAACCAACATATACTATAAACATTAAGTAGATAACTGGCCACCTGAACAATGTTGTGATTAATCAGATATCCCCATTTCAGACCAGACTTGTCGCCTCCTAGCTCGGAAGAACATAGTTGAAAGACCATTAGGCCCCTTTCACACGGACAGATAGAATCCAGCTTTTAGCTGCAGATAGATGAAGTTATCTACCGCAGCTATATTGTGACAATGCTTTCCTATGGCCCCATTCACACTCTGCATTTAGCAACGGTTTCGATACAGACGATTTAGAACGATTAGAAAAAATGGATTTGAATGCATCCAGGAACGATGTAATGCAGCTATCTGCAGGTAAAAGCAGTGCACTGTGTCACCTACGGATAGCAACGGCAACAAGCATAGAAAATCAATAGGAAGCACTTCAGAAATGTCAAGAATGTTTCCACTGCAGCTAAACGTAGCTGCATGTAAATGAACGTAATCGCGGCTAATCGGAATGTACAAATGCAAGTAATCGTTGTGCTTTGGAGTCTGGTATCTGGCTTGCATTTAGCAACGGCAGAACAGCCGCTCGTGTGAAAGGGACCTTAGTATTTTCACTAGACATACTTGCAATAACCACATTATCTCAGGCAATCCCAGATAGGTGACTTGAGTTGATGACATCAATGTCTGCTTTGAGTCCCAGTGTGAAACAGTCACTATTGTCAGTGAGGCAGTTAGGCCCTATACAGGGATCCCAGAGTCTGCATGTCTTGGGGAGACATGGACTTGAATCCAAGGTAACATTACTCCAAGGATCCCCAGGCATATACCTCACAAAGAGTAGTGTTCTATTAAAATCCCGGCCCATAATCAGTAGGCAAGAGGCTAGCATTCAGTCCCCTCCAAAAGCCTCTTTCCCGGGTGAGTCTATCACACTACTTACAATGCCGGTGCCTGCACCCGAAGCTGACTGGCAAATCGGCTTGGGGTGCCGACATCATAGGATCCCTGGACAGGTAAGTGCCCTTATATTAAAAGTCAGCAGCTACAGTATGTCTTTTAATTTTTTTATTTTACATACTAGAGCTCTTTAAGTGGTTAACCCATTTTACAAAAAGAATATCAACACATTTTTCTGGGCATATTTGCCCAAATCCATTTTTGGAGACTACTGAGAATAACAGCCATCATGCACAGTTTCCTCAGATGACGGACCATAAGCATTTTTGAACTTATAATTGATAATGCCCCCTCCTTTCTTTGACTTAATTGAGGTTAGTTTCCAAGGAACCCATTTGGAGCACTTTTTTTTTGCATAGTCCAGACATAAAGATTACAGAAATCCTGGCTTACATACCTTTCATAAAGCACACCAAAACCATAATAAGAATATATGGGAAAGTGCAGCTAACAAGAGAACCATGGGTTAGTTGAACTTTGCCCATAGCACAGCAGGGCAGTGTAAAGCCATCCTAATTATATGCTTACACCATGGAGGCAATAAAGCTGCTGCACCACTTTTCTGGTGTTCATCAGTATCAGTATGACATTGTAGCACAATGAATGTGCCAACTTCAAAACAAAATGGCAACAGTTTGTATCTTATGAAAGTGGAGCCAATTAGGACCAGCTCTCTTTTGGTGTGCAGAGAGAGATATATTGCTAAAGTGTCTCGCGTGCATTCTAAAAGTGGTGCTGCATGCAAATTCAAGTACAAGTTCTAGACAGTTACATGGATTTAGTGCATGCTGCACCACTTTTAGACTGCATACAAGACTTTTGCGAAATCTCTCTGCTCCAGTACTTATGAATTCCCGGGCATGTCTCTTGACCTGCGTGTTTCTGCACATCACTGCACAACTATGGTGCAAACAGGACACATAGAATACAATTGTTGGTGGTGTACAGAAAAACTCAGCGGACATGATGTGAACAAGCCCAGGTTTTTAGTAATCTACACTGTGGGCCTAGTTTATGAACAAAACAAAACTTTGAGTACATGTATTACTGTAATCCAAAATCAATTACCGCAACCACAGTGATAGATATGTGACCTGTGCTCCAAATATTTTAAAGTAATCTTGCCAGCTAACATCAATTATGTACATTCACAACACTCAACAATGACATAAAAAGCAATGTAGCGCAACCAAAATCTACTATATACTAAAAACTATACTACAGAAAAATGTGAATATTCCAATAAACTCCAGTTATACAGTGTTAGAGCTACACGGTTAATCGTATTAAAATCGCGATCTCGATCTACCCCCCCCCCCCGTGATCTCCATTGGGCATTATCGCGATTTTTCAGTGCAGTTAATTGGGTCCGACTTGCGGGGCGACTTAGCGCGACTTGACAGTAATAAATGTCAATGCAAGTCGCCTGAAGTCTTTTCAAGTCGGAGCGACCTGAGTCTCAGGGGAGACAGCCAAGTCTGGGCAGAGAGTCAAGTTCTGAGAAAACAGATACAAAGTAATTTACTTCAAAGGCATGAACTCTGAGTGAACTCCCCTTGTATAGATTTTTGGTTTAACCATTTAAAGACTAACTCTTTCCTGACACTTGCTGTTTACAAATAAAAATCCATTATTTTGTGCTAGAAAATGACTTAGATCCCCCAAACATTATATATTTTTTTTTAGCAGAGACCCTGGAGAATAAGATGGCGGTTGTTGCAATATTTTATGTCACATGCTGTTTGCGCAGCAGACTTTTAAAGGCAATTTTTTTGGGAAAAATGACCCTTTCAAAAAACTAAACAGTGCTGTTAGTCCAATTTTTTTGTATATTTAATATATTATGCCGCGAGAATTGTGATCTTTATTCTAAGCAAAAAAATTGTGATTCTCATTTTGGCCAGAATCGTGCAGCTCTATACAGTGTACAACAAAAATTATGTCCACATTCCAAAATTGTGTAAAATCAAACTCTAAAGTCCAATCAATAAATAGTGCAATCACCACTGTGCCACTGTTATCTAAATAAAAGTACTCCTTATCTCCACCGCCATATAAGTTGGCCTCTCACCTCAAGGCCATGACCCCTGCATTAACAGAAAGGTGAAAGCAAGCTGTGTTCCCCTCAGGGATAATGGTTCTGACAGACGCTTTGCAAATCCGCACTCCTTTTTCCTCAAAATGGCATACACAGGTCCTCAGACACTCAGGAACGCCAGATATATATGGGAAGGAAAGGGAAGCACACAAGATCTAATGTTCTCCATTTTAAAAGTTTTAATGTATAAAAGATAAGTATTACACTTACAGAGTGAAGCACTGCGGCCAGTGCCAACTTAAATACATATGTCAAACACATATGCCGGCATTTTGCTCTGTAGCAAGAGGGCTGCGGGGTAACGTCACACCCAAGGCTCCACCCCCCTATAAGTGTTACGTCCAAGGTGGGGACTTCTTCAGTAGAAGAAGTCCACGCCTTTGACGTAACGCGTATAGGGTTGGAGCCTTTGGTGTGACGTCATCCTGTGACCATCTTGCTACACAGCCAAATGCCGGCATATGCATTTGACACGTGCATTTAAGCTAGCACTGAGGACCTGTGTATCCCATTTTGAGGAAAAAGGCATCTGTCAGAACCATTATCACACAGCGTGCTTTGACCTTTATGGTAATGCAGGGGTCATGGCCTTGAGGTGAGCGACCAACTTATATGTTGGTGGAGACACAGAGCACAGTTATTTGGATAACAGTGGAACATTGGGGATCGCACTATTTATTCATTGGACTTTATGGTTTGATTTTACACAATTTTGGAATGTGAACACAATTTTTGTTGTACACTGTAGAATTTGAGTATATTGGAATATTCACAATTTTTGTATCATAGTTCTTTAGTATATGGTAGATTTAGGTTGCGCTACATTTCTTTTTATTAATCTGAGTACATGTATGTAGGATCACACCTGCTTATAGCTAGTCAGAGCAGAGTAGGCGGGCATGGACAGAGACCGCTCTTCTCTATGGGCAGCTGAGTGTAAAACTCCGCTATCCATTTACACCTGACTACCCTCTGATCAGATTGGAGGAGGATGGATCCCCTTCTGTAGCGAACTGGATCGGTTTCGAGGTAGGCGGGTGTGAACAGACACAAGTCCGCTTACACCCGCCAGTCCATAGGGGTTAATGGACCATCTGATCAGGTCCGCCTGAAAGACCAACAGGCGGACCTGATCAGACCAGGGCCACTTTATTTGTCATAGTCAACAAGGACAAGTGTTATCAGCAAATACCATTACTCAATTTCAACTGGTCTAAACATAATCTGATTGACTGCTATGGATTACTGCACTCCACATAGCAGCATTGCTCGGAATAAGCCCTATGTGCTGAATGCATGATTCCATCTGCTAGTAAACATCGGATGTGCCTGTGCTATTTTCCATCATTCGCAAACAATTAAAAATAAATAAAATAATGAGGCAATGCCGGAGATGGTCACTACAGCAAGGTTTGATGTAGTCAAAAAAAAAAAAAAATGAGTCATTCATTAATAATGATTTCTTCTGGATAGGGGGTGTTCTTTTACATCCAAAACCTTTCAATTGCTTCTGCAAAATCGACTAATGATAAAATAACCAGACACTCACTTATGACATTTAAAAAAAGCCCTAATTTATCTCTACTTTGGTACAATGCTTCCACTTGTCTCTTTATTTCCCTTTTAATCTTCTCCTCCATCCAGACAGCGGTCTCTTGATGTACGCTGTCACCGTGTTCCCACATGTTGCTCCTCTAGATAATCACTTCTATCCTGAGTATACTCTGTACTGGCAGCTACAGCGCACAGGATGAGATTTTCAATTAAATCTAAACTCCAGGCAGATAAACAAAATTTAAAAAGTTTATATAAAAAAATCAAATCTATTTTCAAATGCAGTTAATATAAGTAGCTGAGAGTGTCTTTATATAAGCTTCATGTAATCCTCTACACAAGACTGTAGAAGAATGGCCGCTATTGTGAGTCATTCAGACTCTGCCATATGGTGATCAGCCCCCTGGCTATGAAGTGTGCTACGATTATGGAAATCACAAAACTTGATGAACATAATCACAAATGAAACATATATTTACAACAACAGTTCTAGCTGCGCTCCAGGCAAACAGCTAAATACACCGATGCACTAGATATTTGGGAGCAATTTTACCTGCCAAAGGATTTGAATTGCTGTCCATCCAGCTCTGAAGTTTACACAGCCCTACCACACAGCACAACCCTGCCTGGCAAGGCAAGAGACCAGATTCTCTGCTCCTGCAGTTAAAGTGATTGTAAAGTCTTGTTTCTTTTTCTATAAAAATAACAAACATGTTATACTTACCTGCTCTGTGCATTGGTTTTGCACAGAGAAGCCCCAATCATCCACTTCTTGGGTCCCTCTTCTGTGCCCCTGGCTCCTCCCTCCTGTTGAGTGCCCCCACAGCAAGCAGCTTGCTATGGGGGCACCTGAGCCGAGTTACAGCTCCCTGTATCCATTCAGATACAGAGCTCCTGTTCAGCCCCGCCCCTCTCTCTCCTGATTGGCTAATTGATTTTGATTAACAGCGGCAGGAGCCAATGGCGCCGCTGCTGTGTCTCAGCCAATCGGGGGGGATCCAGGATGGCGAAACACTTGTGGACATCGCTGGATAGAGATGGGGCTTTGGTAAGTATTAGGGGGCCAAGGGGGACTGCCACACACAGAAGGCTTTTTATCCTAATGCATAGAATGCATTAAGATAAAAAGCCTTCTGACTTTACAACCCCTTTAAAGCTCCACTTTTTGATATGCAAATATCTAAATACAAGAGGCAGGTGTATTTTTAGTCAAATCTTGATGTGCTTTGTCTATCTCTTCCAGATCTGTGCAGTAATAATGTTACCTCTGTCCGAATCTTCCTGTAATAAAGACCGGTCACTGCTGCTCTCTCTCCTTGTGCAGGGTGACTGGTCTTGTCTCCGCCCCCTCTAGTCATTTTCTGCAGGCAGCCTGTAGTGGGTGGAGCCTGCCGAATCCCTCCCACAGCTCTGCTCAGGCTATGTTTAGAACAGTGATGATGTCACTGCAACGTTTATATGATAATATCTGGTTTTACAAAGGCATTTGGTGCACACAAAGTAGATTTATATTATTTGCGGCTATTGCAGAATATAATTTACAGTAGACAGTGAAGGAGGAGCACACTGATAAGATCATCTCTCAGCCCTCTGCTCCTATCAGCATGCTCCTTGTTAGCACTATTAAGGCAGCACAACAGATTAGGTCGCATTTCCCTCTACCAATCTGAGTTCTGCTGTATAAGAAGTGCAAGAAACTGATGCCAAGTCAAATTCAGGTTAGTGGTTTTTTTTTTACAATGGCAAATGCTTAGAACCTCTGTATATTTTTTTTATTATTGCTGTCTGTGTCCTTTTTACTCTCCATCTATTCTGTGCCATGAGTTAGGCCAGTTGAGTGAAAATGTCTGCTCCTTAGTCATATTTTGTAATAAGAACATTTTAACCTCCCTGGCGGTATGATTCTGTCTGGAATTTTGTACCAAAAGCGGTACAATTTTTTGCATGGAAATTTGGTGATATGTATTATAGGCCTGCAATTCTTAGTAATTACTTACTTAAACCTGACCAAAACAAGACTCTAGTAGACATTCCAGATGTGATAAATTTGAAACACAAATGCATGAATTATAGTCTAATCAATAATATAATTTTATTCAATAATGCAATGAAAAATAATGAAATTTGTCAAACAAAGAAATTCAATACACATCCTGAGTGTGAAACAGTTTGAAGCATGGAACTAGACAAAGTCCGACGTTGCAATCAGGACAATAGTACCTTGTTTCTTTTCGGACTTTTTTTCCATTGCCATCTCTCTTAGAACAGCACACGACGCACATCCTGGTAGG
>BLSH010226001.1:539159-558206 GCA_018402905.1 Glandirana rugosa
ACTACGTATAACGCGTAAAAGACAATTAGGTTATTTGGAGTAAAGTGATGACTTTATAATGACACAGGAAGTCAATAAACTATCTAGTTTTACTTTAACGACTAGGTTTGTGGGTTTATAAATATTTACTGTTAGTACCTTTAACAGCCCCCAAGGATTTGAAAACGTATGTTGACATAGGATTACTTACAAGACTGGGCAGGTATGAAAAGGGTTGATTTTTTGTTTTCTTTTTTTACAAATCGAATGATAGGAAAGTGGTCACATAATTGGGGGAATCGCCATAAGGGCTCGCACTGAGCCCCACAAAAAAAATACGATCCTAGCCATAGGGGCTCAGTGCGAGCCCCATCTACACGTCTCGGACACACCGCTGCAGGCTCTGCACATCTACCCCGAGCGTGACTCGGGGATACCGATCCTAGCATAAAAAAAACACCCCGAGTCACGCTCGGGAATACCGCTAAGGGGGTTAATACACTGGTGAAAGGATAGTAAGCTAAACATTTTTTTCTTTTGTTTTTTAGTTGGGAAAAGTATGGACGGGTCAGAACATTCATTAGGATACAGTTGTATGCAAAAGTTTAGGAACCCCCGACAATTTCCATGATTGTCATTTATAAATATTTGGGTGTTTGGATCAGCAATTTCATTTTGATCTATCAAATAACTGAACAAATAACTGAAGGACACAGTAATATTTCAGTAGTGAAATGAGGTTTATTGGATTAACAGAAAATGCGCAATATGCATCAAAAAGAAATTAGACAGGTGCATAAATTTGGGGACCCCAGAAAAATCACATCAATATTTAGTAGAGCCTCCTTTAGCAGTAATAACAGCCTCTAGATGCTTCCTATAGCCTGTAATGAGTGCCTGGATTCTGGATGACTGTATTTTGGACCATTCCTCCTTACAAAACATCTCCAGTTTAGTTAGGTTTGATGGTTGCCGAGCATGGACAGCCCCCTTCAAATCACCCCACAGATGTTCAATGATATTCAGGTCTGGGGACTGGGATGGCCAATCCAGAACATAAATGCAGAGTAGATTTTGAGCAGTGTTTTGGGTCGTTGTCTTGTTGAAATATCCATCTCCGGCGTAACTTCAACTTTGTGACTGATTCCTCAACATTATTCTCAAGAATCTGCTGATATTGAGTGGAATCCATGCGGCCCTCAACTTTAACCAAATTCCCAGTACCGGCACTGACCAAACAGCTCCACAGCATGATGGAACCTCCACCAAATTTTACTGTGGGTAGAAAGTGTTTTTCTTGGAACGCTGTGTTCTTTTGCCGCCATGCATAACGCCCCTTGTTATGACCAAATAATTCAATCTTTGTTTCATCAGTCCACAGCACCTTATTCCAAAATGAAGCTGGCTTGTCCAAATGTGCGTTTGCATACCTCAAGCGACTCCGTTTGTGGCGTGTGTGCAGAAAAGGCTTCTTTCGTATCTCCCATACAGCTTCTCCCTGTGAAAAGTGCGCTGAATTGTAGAACGATGCACAGTGACACCATCTGCAGCAAGTTGAAGGTTGTACGTCTTTGGAGGTGGTCTGTGGGCTGTTTTTGACCGTTCTCACCATCCTTCGCCTTTGCCTCTCCAATATTTTATGTGGCTGCCACTTCTGGCCTTAACAAGAACTGTGCCTGTGGTCTTCCATTTCCTCACTATGTTCCTCACATTGGATACTGACAGCTTATATCTCTGCGATAACTTTTTGTAGCCTTCCCCTAAACCATAATGTAGAACAATCTTTGTTTTCAGGTCATTTGAGAGTTGTTTTGAGGCCAAAAGAGTCAAAGAGAACAACAACTTGCAATTGGCCACCTTAAATACCTTTTCTCATGATTGGATGCACCTGTCTATGAAGTTCAAGGCTTAATGGGCTCACCAAACCAATTGTGTGTTCCAATTAATCAGTGCTAAGTAGTTACAGGTATTCAAATCAACAAAATGACAAGGGTGCCCACATTTATGCACCTGTCTAATTTCGTTTTGATGCATATTGCACATTTTCTGTTAATCCAATAAACCTCATTTCATTACTGTGTCCTTCAGTTTTTTTGATAGATCAAAATGATATTGCTGATCCAAACACCCAAATATTTATAAATAACAATCATGGAAATTGTCAGGGGTTCCTAAACTTTTGCATACAACTGTATAACTGTTGTCTCCAATGATGGAGATTTACCCTCCCTTCAAAGTCCAGAAGATGGAAGAGAAAAAAGCTAAAAGGGAAATCTCACCTGCATCTTGCATGCCATTCACTACCATTCATTCCCACAGTTGGGGCCATACGGCCCTGGAGCCAGCTGCTGCCAAGAGAATGAATGGAGTGAACGATTTTAAAATGTTGACAGGTGTTGAAAAGTGCTTAACCACTTCAGCCCCGGAAGGATTTCCCCCTTTAGGACCAGAGCCCTTTTTGCGATTCGGCACTGCGTCGCTTTAACTGAAAATTGCGCGGTCGTGCGACGTTGTACCCAAGCAAAATTTGCGTCCATTTTTTCCCACAAATAGAGCTTTGTTTTGGTGGTATTTGATCACCGCTGCGTCATTTCTGATCGCCGCTATAAATGAAAGAAGAGGGACAATTTTGCAAAAAAAACCCCCAAATTTCTTACTTTTTGCTAAAATACAAATCCAAAAAAAATATATAAAAAAACATTTTTTTTCATCGGTTTTGGCCAATTTATATTCTACCTCATATTTGCGATAAAAAAATCGTAATCAGCGTTTATTGATTGGTTTGCGCAAAAGTGGTCGCGTTTACGGATGATGAGAATTCATTTCTGGGGTTTTTATTTTTATTTTTTACTAGTAATGGCTGTGATATTTCAGCGGACATGTCGGACCATTTTGACACTTTTTTGGGACCATTGGCTTTTATACAGCGATCAATGCCATAAAAATGCACTGATTACTGTGTAAATGCCATTGGCAGTGAAGGGGTTAACCTGCAGGGGGCGCTCTAAGGGTTAACTGTGTTCCCTGGGCGTGTTCTAACTGTGGGGGGACTGCCCTAGCAGGGGAAGGGAAGCGATCACAGCTTCCATGTAGAGGAAGGCTGTGATCACAGCCCTAACCCCCCTAACAGAACGAAGGTCCGTGTTTACTTACACGGACCTCCGTTCTTTTACTCCGGGGGGGGGGCATCGCGGGTGGCCGGCGGAGATCGAATCCGCCGGCCACATCATATGACGGCGATTTGCGCAGGAGCGCCACCTTGTCGCCGTCAGATGCCGATCGGCAAGAGGTTAAAATGTACTTAATGTGATTCTAAAGAGTTGGACTCTCTCAATCTTTTCAACACTGAGAAACCCTTGAAATAATTCTCCGGTCTTGGGGAACCCCTGCTAAAAATTAAACATCTACAACTCATGATACATTAGTGTGATGTTCAATGGGAAGAATGCTCCTTACACTTGTGGTCATTGGGAAGAATTACCCCTTACAGATAGCTAAAAAGATCAATGGTATCATTGGGAATTTATCTGAGAGGTAGAAATTGACCATTGCTCAAGGAACCCCTAGCAACCTCTGGAGGAACCCTAGGGTTCCACGGAACCCTGGTTGAGAAACCCTGGTCTGGTGCAATATAAAATTGTGCATAGGGCATATATCACTCCATATCGACTTAATAAAATGAACTCCTCCCAGTCCTCGGATTGCTGGCTCTGTGGACATATTCTGGGAGACTTTATTCATGTGTTTTGGTCATGTCTGGCTATCCAGCTGTACTGGGTTCAGATTGTCTCTATTATCAATGACTTTCTGACTATCAACATAACACCATCCCCTAATATATGTCTTCTGGGCCTGGTAGAGGAGTTGGTGTCCAGGGTGGCTGAAAGGACCCCAATTGGTCTCTTATTGTTCTATGGAAGGAAACTGATCTCCATGAGTTGTAGGCAGAGAGCCCCACCCTCTCTGGCAGCATGGGAGGCACATGTCAATAGAGTACTACCGTTGTATAAAACCACTTATTACCACCAGGGGTGCCAGAAAAAAATTGACAGGGTATGGGCAAAATGGTTGGTAAAGTCCTCCACAGCGAGGTCTGAGTAGGGAGGAGGAGAGCTCCTTTAGTTCTGTTTTGGAGAAGGAATCCCTGACCCGACCCTCTTCTCTTTCACCACATACCACCTTATTGGAGCCTCCCGTTTCTAGAGCATTCTTAGGAGGAAAATGTATTTTCACGTAACTTTTCTGTCCCCTTATGAGCACGAGTCATTGAAACTATCTGCTTGTCCTGTTGGGCTCATAAGAGGACCATATATATGTGTTTCCTGGTTGTAATTTTGATGATGGCCCCTGCGTGGGTACGCGACGGAGTCCACTCAGGACAACTAAATGTACTGTTGTGTTGTTTGTTTGATTAAAACCAATAAAAAAGATATTCAAAAAAGTGATTGTAAAGAGTTACTAAACCCAGGACCCCACATTCACTATATCTGGCCTCCCACAGTACACAGAACATGGAAATGCAATTATTTCAGCAAATATACACTGCTAAACACCTTTTCTCATCAGCAGTATATAGCAGTCTAGTGACTTCTATCAGTGTCTGGTTAAAGCTTGTAGGAGGAATTTTCATTCAACTCCGACTGTCCTCTGAGGATGCAGGACCCCTGTCCCTTTGTCTGGACAGTGCTGATTGGCCCTGTGCTGATCATATGCACTCTCCCAAGAAAAAAATAATAACTCTCTAGCAATACACACCAAACTAAGCATGTGCGACTTGCCCCCTAACCTCTGTTCTAGCAAGTAGATGGATTGGGGACAGTGGAAGAAGGGGAGGATCAAAGAAGGATCAAACCGCCTTTTTACATAATGCGGAGGATTAACCCGTTTCCACAGTGAGTATAACAAGCATGCTTTACTGCATATACAGACTGATTTTACTGTTGTGGGTTTAGTAACACTATTTAAAACACAGGACATACAAACTCTCCGGAGCTTTAAGGTCACGTGACCGGCTGGAAAAAGTATGCAGGAAATATAAGAGCAGTGGGGAGGCAACATTTAAAAATGTTGGCTGATTGTATTCACCAGGTGAAAACAGAGGGGAAAAAGCCCAAGAAAACGAATGCAGCCACCATACCCAATGATTGGTAAGCTGCAATATATTACATTTTTGGTTTTGAGTTTAATACTGCTGGGGAAATTGTAGTTATGGCAAAAAAAAAAAAAAAAAACTTTTGGAAATTGAACTTTTTAAGTATCAAGACAATCTAAATAGGATTGTGCAGAAGAACAGGTAAAAATCTGCCTGTACGAGGTGCCCACCTTAGCATAGCTCATTGGGCACATCACTGAGCCTTGCCCGCTATGGTAATTCCCTTTCATGCATATTATATCTACATAAGATGTAATACAGCGTATTATTCAGACACAATGGCCTGGCGGCCCAGATCTGGACAGCTGTGTCATTAGCAGACAATAATGTAATTAGAGCGTGCACAGAAAAAACATGCTTTGGCTAATAAACAGGGTCAGTTCATAAGTAAAATCTATCTGGGATCGGCAGCCGCTGCTCCAGAGGGATGACTACAATTGTTGCCAAGGTAATGGTGGTAGTGAAAGAATGATGATAGCCGGCCTTTTACTGTCCCCTCGGCTCAGGAAGATGACAAGAGGACACCTGAGGAAGCCATCCCCCTGTTCCCTAAGCTCCACTATTATTTCACTGCTGTTCTACAAGCTTTTGCCATTCCTTGTATGCTGCTCTTCAATACGCTGTGAGCAGACCCCAGTTATATTAGAAGTGATACTGCAAGTTTCATAGGTCCCCATGGCAAAATAAACTGTCACATTCTGATTGATCGCCATCACTGAATCTTTCTAGATTCACACTGAGCTATCTACAGTATTTCACAAAAGTGAGTACACCCCTCATATTTTTGTAAATATTTTATTCTATCTTTTCATGTGACAACACTGAAGAAATGACACTTTGCTACAATGTAAAGTAGTGAGTGTACAGCTTGTATAACAGTGTTTGCTGTCCCCTCAAAATAACTCAACACACAGCCATTAATGTCTAAACCGCTGGCAACAAAAGTGAGTGCACCCTTAAGTGAAAATGTCCAAATTGGGCCCAATTAGCCATTTTCCCTCCCCGGTGTCATGTGACTTGTTAGTGTAACAAGGTCTCAGGTGTGAATGGGGAGCAGGTGTGTTAAATTTAAGGGGCAGCTCTGACACTCTCCCCCCACCATCCACACTACATTTTTTAGTGCATTCTAGTGCAATCCACACTGCATTCTTGAGTGCATTCTAGTGCAATCCATGCTGCATTCTCGAGTGCATTCTAGTGCAATCCATGCTGCATTCTCTAGTGCAATCCACACTGCATTCTTGAGTGCATTCTAGTGCAATCCATGCTGCATTCTCGAGTGCATTCTAGTGCAATCCATGCTGCATTCTCGAGTGCATTCTAGTGCAATCCATGCTGAATTCTCTAGTGCATTCTAGTGCAATCCATGCTGCATTCTCGAGTGCATTCTAGTGCAATCCACACTGCATTCTTGAGTGCATTCTAGTGCAATCCATGCTGAATTCTCTAGTGCATTCTAGTGCAATCCACACTGCATTCTTGAGTGCATTCTAGTGCAATCCATGCTGCATTCTCGAGTGCATTCTAGTGCAATCCATGCTGCATTCTATAGTGCAATCCATGCTGCATTCTCTGGCACTGTCTCCAACTGTCTCTGGCAGCTATGTCCCCCACCGTTTACACTACATTCTGCTGCAACAGTCCCCCTCTATCCACATTACATTCTCTGGCAGCTATACTCCCACTGTCCACACTATATTTTATTTTTTAATTTTATTTATTTCAGGTACTTATATAGCGCTGTCAAGTTACGCAGTGCTTTACATATACATTGTACATTCACATCAGTCCCTACCCTCAAAGAGCTTACAATCTGAGGTCCCTAACTCACATTCATACACATACTAGGGTCAATTTAGACAGGATCTAATTAACCTACCAGCATGTCTTTGGAGTGTGGGAGGAAATCTGAGTACCCGGAGGAAACCCACGCAGGCATAGGGAGAACATGCAAAGTCCAGGCAGGTAGTGTCGTAGTTGGGATTCTAACCAGCGACCCTTTTTCTGCCAGGGGAAAGTGCTATCCACAACACCACTGTGCCACCCTATATTCTCTGGGACTCTTACAATACAGTCCACACTACTTATTTGGCATTCCCCCCCACCACCGACCACACTGCATTCTCTGGCACTCTCAACCCCCTCCCGTGTCCACAGTACATTCCTGGGCAGCTTTCTCCACAATGTCCACACTACATTCTCCATCACTCTTCCCCATTGTCTACACTACATTTTTTGTTGGCTCTCCCCTCCGTGTTCACACTACAGCCTCTGTCTCCCTTTTTCTTCATCCTCTAGTCCATGACTAGGTCCTCTTCTACAGAATATCCTCTCCCAGCATTTCACAATCAGCCACCACTTCTCCCTCCCCTTTACCCCACTACAACAATAAGTATTCATTATTCTTCCTCTTCCCATTGCGAAATTAAAAGAAAAAGAAAAGAATTCCAGTGCAAACCAGAAACCATCATGTATCACAAGAGAAGGGATGTTCACATGCATATGGCATTATATACAGCGTAAAGTAAATATAGTACTGCAGATGTAAGTGCTCTTCTCCAATCTGGTGGGGCAAATGATAAGCATTGGGTAAAACATGGACTTTCCTCTTTCCCTGTCCTTGGTCAACTCCCACTTTACCTTCATTCCCACTATCCCCAATCATCCTCCCTGTGCCCTGATGCGCTCTACCTATAACCATGGTCCATGATCTGCTCTTGCTTAACTTCTTTCATCCGTGGTCCATAATCAGTTGGCACTGCCTCCCCTCACGCCCTAGTCCATAACATCTACTCTTCCACACCTCTCTTTCACTCCCCCTGTCCTTGATCAAGATTTTTGTTTTCTACCCATCCATTAGAGCTGCATGATTAATCGTATTAAAATCGCGAGCTCGATTCCCCCCCCCCCCCCCCTGTGAACTCCATCAGGCATTACCGTGATTTTCAGTGCAGTTAATGGAGTCCGACTTGCAGGCGACTCAGCGCGACTTGACTGTAATAGAAGTCAATGCAAGTCGCCTGAAGTCTCCCCAGGAATCTTTCTCTAAAGTCGGAGCAACTTGAGTCTGGGCAGAGAGCCAAGTCAAGTTGATAAAAGAAGTAAAAAGATACTATGTTTAAAATTATCAAAGGGTTGAACTCCAGTGTATAGAAGAGTTTAGTTTAACCATTTAAAGACTAAATCTTTTCTGACATTTGCTGCTTACAAATAAAAATCCAGTATTTTCTGCTATAAAATGACTTAGAACCTCCAAACATGATATATTTTTTTTTTAGCAGAGACCCTAGAGAATAAGATGGCAGTTGTCGCAATATTTTATGTCACACGGTATTTGCGTAGCGGCCTTTCAAATGCAATTCTTTTTGGAAAAATTACCCTTTCAAAAAAAACCCCAAAAAACTAAAAACAGTGCTGTTAGCCCAATTTTTTTGTATATGTAAGATGTTACGCCGCGAGAATCGTGATCTTTATTCTAAGCAAAAAAATTGTGATTCTCATTTTGGCCAGAATCGTGCAGCTCTACCATCCATAGTCATCTACTTCATGGCACACATTTGCTAGTCCATGGAAAGAATGATCAATATTAGATATCTGCTTTTCCAGCTTAGGTATGATTACAACACTGAATATGTGATTCTGGTAGACTGACTTCTACTTAGCACTCCAGAAGCTGCTGGACTGCATGTGTCCAATTCAAGAAAATAAGCAGATAAAACTCTGCAATACAGTTAACATCCTTGCAATGTATAGAACGGACATGGAAAGCACCTTTTTTCCCAAGGTTGCACAAAGGCAGGGCAGTGACATGCGGTGAAGACAGATAATTGCAGCGTCCATGCAAAGCTTCTCACACAGGTATTAGCCTTTATCTGGAATACCCTTTAAGTAAAAGTAAAATGTATTCCTGTAAACATTTAATCATCCCATTCCCTGCAAAGAAGCCTCGAAAAAGATTATTCTGTGAGTGAGGTTAATGTTTGATGAGCCTTTCAATAATTCAGTTTAAATGTTTCACATGATTTCAATCTTGCAGCTAAATCCCACAACACTCTGATGGAATTTATGAGGGGCTAAGAGATCAATTTATATAGATAAAAGTATAATTAAACATAGCATTGAAGGAGGCACTCCGGAGATTCATCAGCACTTTGCACATGGTGGTTTCAAATTCATTATTAAAATAAATTGCCATTTAAATTATCTGAAAAAATTGCTTTATGTCAAATTTGAAACTATGCCAACAACTGTTATAGAGGTCAGTAAACTGCCCTTCATAGTTGCGAAACTGCAATTATTGCGCTTTTGACAGGTAGCACATGACACCCGTCAATCACACAACCGTGTGCCGTAAATCCAGATGCTGCTGGCCCATTATACAGAACGAGCTGCCAATCAGTCATTTATATAATCTATATAATATAAATAGCACCAGGTTGATTTACCAAGAGTGGAGAAAAAGGAAAATATGACTACTGCTGATGGTAACCAATCAATTGCTGCCCTCTGTCAGTTCTGAAATGCCATCTGTTTAGTTGGTATGGACAGCCAATGGCTAGCAATGTGAGCTGGGGTCCTGGGTTCAGTTTATCCAAGCAACTCTAGTGGCAAGGGGTAGGCATGTTCTCCGTCTCACGTGTCTGATTCTTTTGGGTGCCTTTGATTCCTCCCACAGTCCAAAAAAACGCACACGGGCAATACGTTTCTGCTCCGGTAGATACATTGGAATACAAGCTTCTCTGCAGACATTAATGGAGTGAATTTTTCCATTGTATTCATATTGATTCTGTGTGAATGTAGCCACACACCTTACAATTTCATTGTACAAACATCTTCATATATAGTTGTGCTCATAAGTTTACACACCCTGGCAAAATGTATGATTTCTTGGCCATTTTTCAGAGAATATGAATGATAACACAAAAACATTTCTTTTACTCATGGTTAGTGTTTGGCTGAAGCCATTTATTATCAATCAAGTCTTTTTAAATCATATTGACAACAGAAACTACCCAAAATAACCCTGATCAAAAGTTTACATACCCTGGTGATTTTGGCCTGATAACATGCACACAAGTTGACACAAAGGGGTTTGAATGGCTATTAAAGGTAACCATCCTCACCTGTGATCCGTTTGCGTGTAATTGTGTGTGTGTATAAAAGGTCAATGAGCTTCTGGATTCCTGACAGACCCTTGCATCTTTCATTCCAATGCTCCACTGACGTTTCTGGATTCTGAGTCATGGGGAAAGGAAAAGAATTGTCAAAGGATCTGTGGGAAAAGGTAGTTAAACTGTATAAAACAGGAAAGGGATATAAAAAGATATCCAAGGAATTGAGAATGTCAACCATCAGTGTTCACTCTAATCAAGAAGTGGAAAATGAAGGGTTCTGTTGAAACCAAACCCCGGTCAGGAAGACCAACTCAAATTTTCAGACACAACTGGGCTTTTTGTCAAGAGAAATGGGCAACTTTACCATCTGAGAAGATAAAGAGCCTCATCCACAAATACCACAAAAGACTTCAAGCTGTTATTGATGTTAAAGGGGGCAATACATGGTATGAAGTTTAATTTTGATCTCATCACTCCAAATGACTTTGTGCCAGAAGGTTTGAGGCTTGTTTCTGTGCTGTTTGGCGTATTGTAAGTGGGATAGTTTGTGGCATTTGCATAGTAATGGCTTTCTTTCCTGTCGTATCATGGCAGCATACACATGGGTTGTGACTCCGCCCCCACAACCTGATAGGATCTCATAGCTATAAAAGAATCAGGTGACCCCCTCCCAGTATTCTCCTTTTTTTCCTCACCTGATAAGATTGATCGACTTGGCTCCCCTTACCGCCATCGCCCCAGCCGGTTTCAGCCTCTTCCGGTTTGGATGTCCTGACCTGTACAGTCTCTAAACGAGCTTTATGGTAGGAATCCCCACTCTGATGGTCTCAGGGGTAAGAATGTCTGGCATCATACAAGCCTTAAACAGGCTTAAAGTTTTAGCAGCGGTCATCCTGTTTTTCTAGCACTCAGGTGTTTCTTCTGGTCCCTGTAGTCCTCCGACCGCTCGGACAATTTTCAAGATGGCGCCGTGGCTTCTGGCCGCATCTGAGCATGTGCGAGCGGAAGTGACATCACGGGCAGGGCTGACACCAGTTTCCAAGATGGCGCCGGCTCCCTCTGAGGGCAACTGAGCATGTGTGAGCGGCGCATCACTTCCGGCGCGACTGCGGTAGATTTAAAAGTGCTCAGATGACACTTTGCTGGCTTGCTGCTACAGCACTGATGCCGCTGGACCCACTGAAGCGACTACTCCTATCTAAGCGCCCATACTTGCTGGCATACCTTCACACCTCAGGTAAGCGTGGCTATCCCTACATGGTGGTGGGTTTTTACGGTCCCCTTTTTCTGTCCTTTGGGTTTGACCCTTCTATACTGGTTTACTGTAGGTATCCCAGGTGAAGGCTTCCTCACTCCTCATAGAGACCGCTGCCCCGGTAGACCATCCACGACCTAATAGAGGGACGGAAGACTGGTAAGTAGTGAAGTCTCATGAAAAAAAGAGAGCATTGCCAGTAACGCTGCCTTATTGGTCAGCCCTACCAGATCCGGGATCAAGACGGAGGGATCACTCGGAGCACAGAAGAAGTCGCTCCAGATCCTCAAGGCATCGCCACTCAGACCATAGAGGCTCCCCTCCTAGGCACCGTACCTCCTCTAGTAGCCACCACTCCAGACCAGCCCGTGACTCATGCTGGATATGCAGAGCAAAGGCACTCCAGGGGAAGTTGGCATGTTGCTCTTGCTTTGATGAAGCAACAAGGGAGAAGGAATCGGACGTCAGGGAAGTAACTGACATTATTCAAAAGACAGTTCGAGATTCCATCCTTCAGGAGCCGCTCCCCTCAGACACGCAAATGCCTTCAGGTTCGGGTAGTTCTTCAGATAGTGAAGAAACAGAAGCCTTTGCAGGCTTTAACTTTGCATTAGTGGAGCCATTTGCCAAATCGGTAAAAGAAGCTATTGGTTGGGAGGAAACCAAAGAACCTCCACGGAAAACAAAGAAATACTTTCCGAAAGGATCCAGAATTCTTCCCTTTCATCGAAGAGTTGGAGGAGTTAATTAAAGAGGAGTGGCAGAAACCGGATAAAAAGTCTAACCTTAATAACAGGCTGGCAAAGCTTTATCCGCTTAAGGATTCCAGCGTAAAAACGCTGATACACGCACCAACAGTGGATGCGTCTCTCATGCGTCTTGCCAGACATGTTACGCTCCCACTGGAGGATGCGGTAACCTTTAGAGACATATTAGATCGTAAGATCGATCAAGATCTAAAGAAGGTGTACTCAGCAGCAGGTGGCGCCTGCCGGCCAGCCGTTACTTTAGCGGCAGTGGGGAGAGCTATCTCCAGCTGGTCAACCAACATTGAAAAGATGTTGCAGGAAGGAGCAGAACAGAAGAAGATAGTGACAGCTCTCCAGGAGCTTAGTCTGGCAGGAGACTTTGTGGCAGAAGCCTCAGTGGATACCATAAGGTCCTCAGCAAGAGCAATGCTGGCCTCAGTAATGGCTCGAAGGGCTTTGTGGTTGAAGCCATGGTCAGCGGATCCGGCATCAAAGTCAAACTGGTGCAAAATTCCCTATGATGGAGCCAACCTCTTTGGGGAGAAACTGGATTCCGCAATATCAAAAGTCACAGGCGGGAAGTCTGGCCTAATTCCATCGGATAGAAGGCCAAAGCAGCAGAGAGCCCAGTCATTTAGAAAAAATCTCCCGGACAGATACCGAGAAGCGAAATCTTACAAACCTGGAAGGGATTACAAAAGAAACTGGAAAGGTCCACAAGCATCCTTTCTGAAGTTTCATAAACAAAAATCCTCCACTCAAGAAAAGCCAAAGTCCTTTTGAGGGCGCGCCCGCCCTGTCTGCGCTGGTTGGAGCAAGATTACAACAATTTGCGCTGGTGTGGGCGGAGAAGCTAACAGATCCATGGACTGTGTCCACCATTCAACTGGGACACAGGTGGAAATTCAAAGGGCATACTCCGGGAGACCAGTATCATCCAACCCGATTACCATCATCTCAGGAGAAGCGGACACTCTTGTGTTCATATGTGCAGGAGCTACTCCTGAAACAGGCGATAGTAGAAGTACCACCCGAACAAAGGGGAAAAGGATTCTACTCTCCCCTGTTTCTCGTAAAGAAGAAAACAGGAGACCTTCGTCCAGTACTAGACCTAAAAAGGCTCAACGAGAGAATCCAAATCCAGTCATTCAAAATGGAGAGTCTTCAGACAATTCTGCCAGCGATAGACGTCGGCGACTGGATGCTTTCTGTTGACTTGGCAGACGCATATCTACACGTACCTATTCACCCCATGTTTTGGAGGTACCTGCGTTTTTCAGTCAACCACCAGCATTTCCAGTTCCAGAGTCTACCCTTCGGTATATCTACGGCACCAAGGACCTTTACCAAGGTACTCCTACCCCTAATAGCTCTCCTGAGGGAACAAAAACTGAGAATTTACCACTACCTGGACGATATTCTACTCTTAGCATCCGACCATGCATCTCTCATCCAGCATCGGGGCATACTGGTCAACACACTACAACAGTTTGGGTGGTTAATAAATTGGAAAAGCCAACTGCAACCAACACAGAAAATGGTCTTCCTAGGTGCAGAACTGGACACAAAGCTAAACAAAGTTCAGCTACCTCAAGAAAAGGTGGCCCACCTGGCTCAGAAAATGAGGAGAGTATTGGGAGCAACATCACTACCAGCAAGAGTCTGCCTCAGCCTCCTAGGGTCCATGTCGGCTACCATACCGATGGTCAAATGGGCACAATGGCATATGAGGACGTTCCAGAATTCATTCCTACGTCAGTGGAACGGCAAGTCAGTGACCCAACCAATCCTCATCCAGGGAGCAGTAAAGCAGTCAATATGGTGGTGGACTCATGCACACAACCTCGAGAGATTCAAACACATAGTCCCTCCTATCCAGGAAGTAGTAACTACCGATGCCAGTATGAAAGGATGGGGAGCGCATTATCAAGACACAGCGACTCAAGGTCGATGGCAGTTTCAGGCTCAAGGAATCGTCTCCAATGTGCTGGAGTTAAGAGCAGCCTTCCAGGCCCTATTAGCCTTTGGCCCATCCCTACGGGGGAAGGAGGTGCTCTTACGGCTGGACAACAAGGCCGCAGTAGCCTATATTCAAAGGCAAGGGGGCACAAGGAGCCGTACCCTTCTGGAGGAGGTTCGTCCTATCCTAGAATGGGCACAAGTGAATCTGGCGGACCTGAAAGCGGTTCATGTCCCAGCAGTCCAGAATCAGATAGCCGACAGCCTAAGTCGCAGCTTCCTTTCAAACAATGAGTGGTGCTTAAGTCACCAAGCATACTCGCTCATAACACAGACCTGGGGTCACCCGGACATAGACTTGGAAGCGACACCAGCAAACACCAAGTGCACAAGGTATCTCACAAGAGCAGTATGCCCGACAGCAGAAGGGACAGACTGTCTTCAGCACCCATGGGAGTTCCAGCTGGGGTACATATTTCCTCCTATTCCCTTAATCTCGAGATTCCTGCGGAAGCTCAAAAGAACATCAGCCACAGTCCTGTCGGTAATTCCCTACTGGCCGGAGGCCATGGTTCACCATGCTTCTCCAGCTAAGTAAGAGAGACCCTCTACCTCTGCCGGTAGTTCCGGATTTACTCTCCCAGGGCCAGTTTCTCCACCCAGCACCAGAGAAGCTACATCTGATGGCCTGGAGGCTGAAAGGTCAAGGCTGCTAGCCCACGGGTGTTCCCGAAAAGTGGTGCAGACACTGCTCCAAGCCAGGAAGGCAACGACCAATAAGGTCTACAATGCAGTCTGGAGAAGATTTCAATCCTGGGACGCCTCATCCCCCAGCATCCCTCAAATCTTGGACTTTCTCCAAACGGGGCTTGAAAAAGGTCTGAGCTCAAGCACGCTGAGAGTCCAAGTCTCAGCACTCTCGGCCATGACAGGTATCAGGTTGGCCATGCAGCCGCTCGTCATCCAGTTCCTAAAAGCCGCCATGAAAATCAAAACCCCCAGGAGGTCCTCATTTCCAACTTGGGATCTATCAACAGTCCTGGAAGCTCTGTCTCATGTGCCCTTTCATCCTCTACAGTCCTCATCCTTATGGGATCTGACCCTAAAAACAACATTCCTCATCGCTGTGACCTCTGCAAAAAGGGTATCAGAGATCCAGGCACTAATGACCAAAGAACCTTACATGGTATTTTATCCGGATAGGGTAGTACTAAGGCCGGTGGATCGCTTTGTCCCTAAAGTAGCATCATCCTTCCACTTTAATCAGGAAATAGTGCTTCCAGCATTATCCACAGATCAAGGCGAACCACACCCGCTAGACGTCAAAAGCACTATCTTAGCATACCTGGAGGCAACGGCTCCCTTCAGAAAATCGGATAGTCTATTAATCATTCCGCATGTTCATAGAAGAGGTCAAGCAGCATCTTCACGCACCATTGCGACATGGCTGGTGAGGTCCATCAAGAAAGCATACTCTTCCTGTCAAGTCTCAGTACCGGAGGGCTTAAGGGCGCACTCCACCAGGGCTGTGGCAGCATCATGGGCAGCTTTTTGCGGAGTGTCCGCAGAAACAATTTGTAAGGCCGCAACATGGTCCTCTAGAAATACGTTCATGACACATTACAAAGTAGACCTGGCACAATTAACTACCGTAGAGTTTGGGAAGTCTGTGTTACAGGCAAACTCATCGGTTACCTGCTGAATACATTTACTTTCTGGCACCCACCCAGTCTGCGAGTTATTTCCCATGTGTATGCTGCCATGATATGACAGGAAAACGGAAAATTGTATACTCACCTTTCCGTAATTTTCCTTTCCTGTCGTATTCCATGGCAGCATACAAACACCCACCCTCTGTTTAGGTGATATATACAGAGAATACTGGGAGGGGGTCACCTGATTCTTTTATAGCTATGAGATCCTATCAGGTTGTGGGGGCGGAGTCACAACCCATGTGTATGCTGCCATGGAATACGACAGGAAAGGAAAATTACGGAAAGGTGAGTATACAATTTTCAGTTTTTGGCGAGTTGACCATGCAGTCCATCTTTCTTCAAGTGCCTCCTTATTGTGCATCTTGAAACAGCTACACCACATGTTTTCAGAGCAGGCCTCGACAATCCCCAGGCACCAGGTCGTCATGGTGACCAGAAATCGCGCCCTGGTGAGTGACAGCTGTACCTTCTATCCCCTCCCGCTATCTTAAAACACAGCGTCTCCGATTCAGCGAGAGAGAGACGTCCTCTGCTTAATCTAACAGCTGTTAAACTTGGCAAGCTGTAAGGAACCATCCAGGGCCATGGGAATGCCTATGCGCAGGCGCATGTAGCGTGTGCCTGTGCGCGCGTGTATGCGCCGGCAATGGCGCCAAAACGGCCATTTAAGCTTTCAGCACCCTGCAATCGGTGCTGTCTGTTCTACAACGTTCCTATAACCTGTGACCCCTGTGTTTACTCTGAAGAGATCTTCCTGTACCTGTGACCCCGGCTTTACTTGGACTTTGTTGCTTTCTGCCTGCCCTGACCCCCGGCCTGTCTACGACTACTCTTTTGCCTTCTCCTTTGTACCTCCGATGCCCGCACGTTGCCGACCTTGCTTGTACCCGACTACCCACCTGCCTGCTCCATCTGTACCACACTGCCAGCCTGTTACCTACCCGGATTGCACCACCATTCTTCTGCCTAGTACGAGCTTCAGTGGACCCTCACATACCACCAGTGATCCAGTCCAACCCTTGTGCTCCCTTGTGCTCCAGAACTCCCTGTCTACACTACCAGGGGTTCTTGAATCAGGGCCCCAAGAAAGGACGACTTACTGATTTTCTCCCCCTCACTGGAAGAGCACCGCAGGCACGTAAAAAGCATGCTTACCCGCCTCAGAGAACATGCTCTCTATGCCAAATCGGAAAAATGCGCCTTTGAGTTCGCCAGCATTTCCTTCCTGGGATTCAACATTTCCACCTCTGGAATCACCATGGACCCACAGAAGGTCTCGGCCATCTTAGACTGGCCAGCCCCAGTCAATAAGAAGGGTGTTCAGCGCTTTGTTGGGTGCAGCACAGATGGAGCAGGCAGGTGGGTAGTCAGGTACAAGCAAGGTCAGCAACGTGCGGGCAGCGGAGGTACAAAGGAGCAGGCAAAAGAGTAGTCGTAGACAGGCCGGGGGTCAGGGCAGGCAGAAAGCAACAAGTCCAAGTAAAGCCGGGGTCACAAGTACAGGAAGATTTCTTCAGAGTAAACACAGGGGGGGGGGGGGGTCGCAGGTTACAGGAATGCTGTAGAACGGACAGCACCGATTGCAGGGTGCTGACAGCTTAAATGGCCGCTTTGGCGCCATGGCAGGCGCATACCTGCGCGCACACGCGCCCGCACATAGGCATTCCGATGGTCCCGGATGGTTCCTTACATACACACACACACACGAATTACAAGCAAACAGATCACAGGTGAGGATGATTACCTTTAATAGCCATTCAAACCCCTTTGTGTCAACTTGTGTGCATATTATCAGGCCAAAATCAACAGGGTGTGTAAACTTTTGATCAGGGTCATTTGGGTAGTTTCTGTTGTCATTATGATTTAAAAAGAGTGATCACAGTTGATTGATAATAAATGGCTTCGGCCAAACACTAACCATGAGTGAAAAAAATGTTTTTGTGTTATCATTCATATTCTCTGAAAAACAGCCAAGAAATCAAATTCTGCCAGGGTATGTAAACTTATGAGCACAACCGGATACCAAAAACGATGGTAATGTGAGGGCCTACCTGAACAATCCATTTAATGTTATACAATCAGGAAGGGCCTCACACTAGATTGGTTGGTTGATCTAAAAGATACTGTGAAATCAGACTGCAGTGTGTATGGTCAGTTTAACCGCTTGCCGACGGCTGATCGGCAAATGACGGCGACAGAGTGGCTCTGTAACGCGAAACGCCGTCATATGACGGCGGCCGCGAGACAGAGCCTAGTGAGCGCGTGCGCGCCGCCGGAGGCGCGCGCTCACTGTGTTCGGGGGGGGGGCCAGGGAGCGGGTGCGGCGGCTTCGATTGCCGCCGGCTACCCGCGATGCCCCCCCCCCCGGAGTGAAGGAAAGGAGGTCCGTGTAAGTAAACACGGACCTCCATTCTGTGAAGGGGGAAGGGCTGTGATCACAGCCTTCCTGTACATGAAGGCTGTGACCACTTCCCTTCTCCTGTTAGGGCAGTCCCCATACAGTTAGAACACGCCCAGGGAACATAGTTAACCCTTAGAGCGCCCCCTGCAGGTTAACCCCTTCACTGCCAATGACATTTACACAGTAATCAGTGCATTTTTATAGCACTGATCGCTGTATAAATGCCAATGGTCCCAAAAAAGTGTCAAAATGTCCTGACATGTCCGCCCCAATATCACAGTACCGCTAAAAATCGCAGATCGCCGCCATTACTAGTAAAAAATAAAAAAAAAATAAAAAACCCCAAAAATGAATTCTCATCATCCGTAAACACGACCACTTTTGCGCAAACCAATCAATAAACGCTGATTGCGATTTTTTTTATCGCAAATATGAGGAAGAATATAAATTGGCCAAAAACGGTGAAAAAAAATGTTTTTTTATATTTTTTTTGGATTTGTATTTTAGCAAAAAGTAAGAAATTTGGTTTTTTTTGCAAAATTGTCGCTCTTCTTTTGTTTATAGCGGTGATCAGAAATGACGCAGAGGTGATCAAATACCACCAAAAGAAAGCTCTATTTGTGGGAAAAAAAGGACGCAAATTTAGTTTGGGTACAACGTCGCACGTCCGCGCAATTGTCAGTTAAAGCGATGCAGCGCCGAATCGCAAAAAGGGCTCCGGTC
>BLSH010226001.1:558216-590333 GCA_018402905.1 Glandirana rugosa
TACAGTCCGAGGGTAAAGAGACGTAAGAAGACCGGTGGCGAACAGAAATCTTTCACAAACTTTGGTTCTTTTCCCCGGTAATACTTCACCGATAGAGGAACGATCGGTACAACAGTATGTCGGAGCTCCCTACCCACCGCGGGTGAGGGTTGAGTATTGATCTCAATCCTTCGTGGATCGTTGTACCCTGTTTCGTAATGTACATGAAACGGGGTGTACCCTGTATCATCACTTTTTTACAATTACTATCAAGAAGAAATTCTGTCTGGGTTCGGGAAAAAAAGGACGCAAATTTAGTTTGGGTACAACGTCGCACGTCCGCGCAATTGTCAGTTAAAGCGATGCAGCGCCGAATCGCAAAAAGGGCTCCGGTCCTAAAGCTGGAAATCCTTCCAGGGCTGAAGTGGTTAAGGGCTCACGCACATGGTCCTTGGGTCTGTCTTAAAGAAGAACTATCATTAACATTTTTTCACTACTATGTCCCATGTGGGGCAAAGTACATGTAATGCTTTGTCCCATGTTGCTAGGTGCTTCCTAACTCTAGTTATGAGTTGGGAGTGGGCGCCACCCATCCCTCGAGGCTGTATGACAACATGGCTAGCAAGGAGATAGCCACTTCATAATGGCCCCTTTTCTTGGTTTCAAACACTTTCTAAAGACAAGCGGTGGCCAGAAGAATGCAGAGAAATGGGAGCCTGACATGCCCCTTCTCCCTCTACATTCCACCTTCCCTTACTTGTCTGTGTAGTGCTGGAAGACGCCATCATGTAGCAGCCATCTCACATATAGGTGCCACATACCTAGAAACTTGCAATCCAACAACATAAATATAGCAAAAAGTGGGATTTCTGAGGCACAACAATGACTTTTGTATTTAAAACCCATTGTTTATTTGAAAAAACTCAAAAAAGGTCATAATTTCTTACCAAAGTTACTAGCATTTTTTCCTAAAAAACAGACCATATCACCACAATATCATAACACAATGGTTACATCATATGCACTGAATGATGGATTTCCGAGGTTATATGACTCAACGTGTTTCCTGGATGTAGTTCACTTCCTCAGGTGCCAAATGTATAACCATATAAAAATATTTCTAAATTAAAAAATCATGATTAGAACATTGATACAGCATGCCATTCGTAAGCCCCAAATCAATAAACATTATGCTGCAATCCCAGGTGTGCCAGCATTAGGCTCCTGAGGAAGTGGACTACATCCTGGAAACGCGTTGAGCCGTATATAAAAAAAAAAAACATTTGGAACTTTTCTAATACAGTGAGGCATTTATGACCTTTTTATGAGCTTTTTCAAATAAACAACAGGTTTTAAATACAAAAGTCATTGTGATGCCCCAATAATTCCATTTTTTTTGTACATCTATGGTGTTGGATAGGGTTAGGAAGCAAGTACTTCACCTATCTTGTCCCATGGGGGACATAACAATAAAACACATTTTAAATTACTGTAGTCCTTCTATTTTGCTTCTCTAAGCAGTAAGTTAAAGTAATTCAGAATCATCTAAAAGCACGCTGTGTTTCACTCACTTTTGAGTCCGATTCTGATGTACATGAGTTCTTTGGCCTTGTACACATGAGCTTCAGCTTGTAAAGTGCAATGTGTACAATGAGCTATTAGAAAGCATTTGAAATGAGGTAACACACTTACCGGCCACTTTATTAGGTACACCTGTTCAATTGTTTGGTAACACAAATCGTTAATCAGCTAATAACATGGCAGCAATTCAATGCATTTAGGTATCTAGACATGGTGAAGACGATTTGCTGAAGTTCAAACCAAACATCAGAATGGGGAAGAAAGGGGATTTAAGTGGCTTTGAACATTGCATGGTTGTTGGTGCCAGACGGGCTGGTTTGTTTATTTCAAAAACTGCTGATCTACTGGGATTTTCATGCACAACCATCTCTAGGGTGTGGAGGAAAATGCCTTGTTGATGTCAGAGGAGAATGGGCAGACTGGTTTGAGGTGATAGAAAGGCAACAGTAATAATCACTCGTTACAACCAAGGTATGTAGAATACCATCTCTGAACACACAACATATCGAACCTTGAAGCAGATGGGCTTCACCAGCAGAAGACCACACTGGGTGCCCGTCCTGTCAGCTAAGAACAGGAAACTGAGGCTACAATTCACACAAGCTCACCAAAATTGGACAAGAGAAGATTGGAAAAACGTTGCTTGGTCTGATGAGTCTCGATTTCAGCTGAGACATTCAGATGGTAGAGTCAGAATTTGATGTAAATAACATAATAGCATGGATCCATCCTGCCTTGTATCAACGGTTCAGGCTGGTGGTGGTGGTGTAATGGTGTGGGGGATATTTTCTTGACACACTTTGGGCTTCTTAGTACCAAATGAGCATTATTTAAATGCCGCGCCTACCTGAGTATTGTTGCCGACCATGTCCATCCCTTTATGACTATAGTGCACCGAGGGCCGGGACAAGGGGTGGGCAGGAGGGGTAGTGGCCTTGGGTGCAATGTTTTATTGCAGGGATGTGGGAACCCTGACACTAACCCTAAAAGCACAGTTTGGCATCTTTGCCCTGGGCGCTAGATGGCCTTGTTCTGGCACTGAGTGTACCCATCTTCCTGCTCCTGCTGCTCTCATACTTAACATGAAAAGCCCCCATCCCCTCTGTATTAGAACAAGAAGATCCCCTGTGTCCCTGTTATATCATAAATATGCTTATCTGTATAGATAACACACCAGCTTCCTGCGGTCATGTGACTCCTCAGCTCTGTCTCTCCTCTTTTGACGTCAGCTGCAGTACTCGACCCCCCCCCCCCCGACTCTCAACTAGGCAAAAGGAGAGGAGAGAGGAAGCAACTGATCAAAGCAAGGTGTGTTATCAGTACAGATAAGCATATACAGACACAGGGGAACTTTTTGTTGTAATACAGAGGAGATGGGGGCATTTTATACAAGTGGGTTAACAACCACATAAAACCATTTTGGAATAAGGCTGCTACCAAACAATATGTGGAAAAAGTGAAGCGATCTGATTAGTTTCCGGATGCACTGTATATAAATAGGTAGATAAAATCCAAACCAGAAATATATGACCCACTCTTTTCTATGTAGGTCAAGCTAACGTTTTAGCACACATCCCCTCCAGTAAGCTCCAGTTTCTTCCAATGCAACAGCACTAGAGATGTAGAGGATGAAAAAATTATTTTCTTCAAAACTCTACAAACAATACCCCATAATGACAAGAAGTTTGTTTGAAATCTTTGCAAATTTATTTTAAAAAAATCCCATGTACATAAGTATTCACAGCCTTTTCCCATTACTTTGTTGAAGCATCTTTGGCACCAATTACAGCCTCAACTTTTTTTGTGTATGATGCTACAAGCTTGGCACACCTATTTTTGGGCAGTTTCTCCCATTCTTCTTTGCAGGACCACTCAAGCTCCATCAGGTTGGATGGGGAGCGTCGGTGCACAGCCATTTTCAGATCTCTCTAGAGATGTTCGATCGGGTTCAAGTCTGGGCCACTCAAGGACATTCACAGAGTTGTCCAGGACCAACTCCTTTGTTATCTTGGCTGTGCACTTAGGGTCGTTGTCCTGTTGGAAGATGAACCTTTGCCCCAGTCTGAGGTCCAGAGCACTCTGGAGCAGGTTTTCATTAAGGATGTCTCTGTACATTGCTGCATTCATCTTCCCCTCGATTGTGACTAGTCTCCCAGTCCCTGCGGCTGAAAAACATCCCCACAGCATAATGCTGCCACCACCATGCTTCACTGTAGGGATGGTATTGGCCAGGTGATGAGCGGTGCTTGGTTTCCTCCAGAAATAACGCTTGCCATCCAAGTGGTTGTCAACCTGTGACAACCACTTTAACCTACAGGTAAGCCTAGAATAAGGCTTACCTGTAGGTACCCTGCATATCTCCCAAACCTGTACGGTTCAGGAAAATGCAGTGTTTTGCATGTGCCGCTGTCATGTCGGCACATGCGCAGTGGAGAAGCAGCCTTAGTGCCGTTTCTCCACTGACCTTGTGCTGTGACTGGCGGCTCAGGCGCGCATGCGCGGGAGTGACGTCATGCGACTCCTGCCAGTCACAGCGCCGGAGTCGCGGCCCCGGAAGGAAGAGGGGCAGAAGATAGACGCGGCCTGGAGCAGGGACATCGCTGGACGCCACAGGCTTCGTTTGCAGGTAAGTGGCACATAGTGGGCTACTATGTGATGCATAGTAGCCCATTATGCTTCTAGTTTACAGGGGAATATAGAGGAAGTAAACCCAATCTGTATTTACTTCCTCTTTCAGGCCAAAGAGTTCAATCTTTGTTTCATCAGACCAGAGAATTTTTTTCCTCATGGTCTGAGAGTCCTTCAGGTGCCTTTTAACAAACTCCAGGCAGGCTGTCATGTGCCTTTTACTGAGAAGTGGCTTCTGTCTGGCCACTCTACCATATAAGCCTGATTGGTGGAGTGCTGCAGAGATGAGTGTTCTTCTAGAAGGTTCTCCTCTCTCCACAGAGAAACGCTGGAGCTCTGTCAGAGTGACCATCGGGTTCTTGGTCACCTCCCTGACTAAGGCCCTTCTCCCCCAGTTGCTCAGTTTGGCCAGGCAGCCCGCTCTAGGAAGAGTCCTGGTGGTTCCAAACTTCTTCCATTTATGGATGATTGAGGCCACTGTGCTCATTGGGACCTTCAATGCTGCATAAATGTTTCTGTTCCCTTCCCCAGATCTGTTCCTCAGTACAATCCTGTCTCAGAGGTCTACAGACAATTCCTTGGACTTCATGGCTTGGTTTGTGCTCTGACATGTACTGCTAGTTGTGGGACCTTATATAGGCAGGTATGGGCCTTTCCAAATCATGTCCATCAACTGCATTTACCACAGGTGGACTCCAATCAAGTTACATCTCAAGGATGATCAGTGGAAAGAGGATGCACCTGAGCTCAATTTTGAGTGTCATGGCAAAGGCTATGAATACTTATGTACATGTGCCTTTTTTCATTTTTTATTTTTAATAAATTTGCAAAGATTTCAAACAAACTTATTTCACGTTGTCATTATGGGATATTGCTTGCAGAATTTTGAGTCAAATAATGAATTTATCTATTTTGGAATAAGGCTGTAACGTAACAAAATGTCGCAAAAGTGAAGCGATGTGAATACTTTTCGGATGCACTGTAATTGAGGATTTTATGAATGAACGTCATATGAAATGCGATATTGACCTACGCATGTCTACTGGGTCAATTTTTTCTGATGTGCGTTCTACCTGCTCGGTTATATGGGGGTTGAAAGTTGTGAATGACCTATGCTTATGAGTAAATTGTATGCTCATCTGTATATGAAAATCGATTTACTACACTAGGAGGTCCTTTTTCTTCTTAGGATACATTTCATTGTGAGTTGAAGAGAAAAGACGTACCTGAAGAAAGGATTCCCATAGAGGTTGGATTAAGCTGAGACTATGGAAAAACGTTGTGTGACTCACTTTTTATAAGGGGTCGTTAAACTCCGGTATGCCTCCTTTCCACTTCAGAGATGAGGGTGGTGAAAAGATTGATATATCTGAAGATTTTTGGCATAAGAGGCCAATGGACTTCTATTATGGTGCTATAGGAGACATTCACTTTTAGATTTGAATCAATATTTTATGGGACTTGATTATTATTGTATTTCACGATAAGAGAAGTGTAACATTTTTATGTTTTAAGGCTCTTTTTTGGATAATTATAATAGCCAACGTAGAGTTGCATTCAGAAAGAGGAGTTTTTTGTATCTGTGTGCATGCGGCCTATATGAGCAGAGGCTGGGTGAGCAGCTAAACATCCGTATGTGAAGATAGACCAAACTGACAGAATGGAGCCATGTTGAAACAGTGTGGCAGAAAGGCTGAGAAAAGTGCACATGCAGCCTACAAGTCATGTGGGTCACAAATGTATCCAATGCTGTGCACAAAAGTCCTGTATCTGTCTTTCCAAGCAACCGGTCAATGAAGAATATTGCTCACCTTGTATCAAATCATTTTGGATAAGCAGTATGCCTTCACAGCTGTCTTCATAAGGCCTCATACACACGGACGTTTTTTGACGCTGGCGTTTTTTGCAGCTCTCCATGTTAGTCAGTGGCCCCATAAAAACGCCAACGTTTTTGAGCTGTAGAAGGCGTTGTCGTTAGTGAGCTGAAACTAGAACCCACGGCCAGCGCGTTCTGAGGCTGTAACGTTTTGGCGTTTTTTGACGCCGAAAAACGCTCACTAACGCCCACCAACGCCGTACCGGCGTTAACCAGCGTTTTTTGGCGCCAACGTTTTTAGGTTGAAAAATAGCATAGGGCTGATTTTTTTTTAGAAAAAACGCCTAATGACGCTGACGCTCACTAACGCCGCTTTTTTTTTCCCTGAAGTGGGGCCCGACGTTTTGTTTATTTTTTAAGAAACATCCATGTGTATGAGGCCTAAATGTATGAAGTGCAGCTAAAGCTCGTTTGGCTAAACTTCTGTGGATCACAGGAGTGCAGTTCATTCTGAACTCCTGGGACCCGCTTTTAGCAGACAGGGGCTGAATTCTGTTGTCGGCTGACGTGACAGAGCCGATCCAGGCTTGGGAAAGACTATGACCATATGGTCAGGATCCGCCCACATGCCTGGACCAGCACCCGGCTCAGCCTCTCAGTGAGCCTTAGCCAGCCGCTCCCGCCCCTCCACTGCCCAGCGCTACAGTGAACGCTGGAGGGGCAGAACAGACAATGGTGACTGACAGTCAGCAGCTCTCTGCTTAGGGAGCTCTGAGAGCTGAGTGATCGGCGGCGTTTGAACGCTCAGCTCGCAGCCTTAGAGCCGGCAGGGGGCAGATGCTGCATCCACCTAGATAAGTATGATTCTAAAATTAAAAAAATCCCATACTTCTCTTTTAAGCCTAGGATGACATATGTGCATGGGCATTTGCAGGGCTGCTGTACCCATGACATGTGCACACAAATACAATAGAAAGAAGTCCCTGATCCAAACACACCATGGAGTACCATGCGGTTTTCCATGCGGATGCCGATGCATGGAGGTGCCATTACTAAATAATGGCACCCCCATGCGTCTGCTAAAGAGAAGCACCTTTCTGTGCAGGTCGGGACTGTGCAGGATTAGGCACACATTCTGAACCTGCACTAGGCTAAGACAGGCACAGACAGCAAGGCAATATAAATAAAAAGTATGCCAGCAGGCAGGTAAAATGAAAAGCTTTACAATGATCAGCCGATTCCCAGAGCTCCTGCTGACAAAGCTATGCCAAAATGCTGAGATACACGATCACTGTGTTAGACAGAATACACTCACGGTACCGTAGCTCACCTAGGTCATCGATGAGTTCTATGCCATAGATCTGTGTATTAAAGTGGAACTAAACCCTCCTTTCCTTTTCAGCCAAGGAAGCTGCCATCTTATCCTCTGTTTGATCTGCAACTGCCATGATGCTGCACATGTGATCAGTTATAACACAACCATTTGGTGATATGACAGTTTGGTGGTGACAGTTAGCAATCCCGGAATTCCAGGAATGTAACTGTTTTTTGAAACTGTTCAATTCAAGGGCTTAGTTCTGCTTGTTCTGTGCTCACTGAATGTAGCCACACTGTGTTGTCTTTCCTGAGTATGAAAGGCTGAAGACCATGTCGGTTCTCGTCATCTACCTGGAACTCTACCAGGGTGTGGATTCCATATGAACACCAACACGTATTGTCCTCCTCCACAATAACCATATGGAAGTGGATGAAACGCGTTGGTTGTTTCCATCGGAGTGTTACTTACATCAGGGTGCCCCCTTATATCAGAGTTCCCCCCTCATTAGAATTCATACCAGAGTCCCCTCTTCAGGCGTATTCACACAGACATGAAAAATGCTGCCTTTTGATGCGCACAGCGCATAGTTTTGTCCGCATCTAAACGCAGCAATATAGCAATCAATGAGCCCATACACATAGGTGAATCTACATGTGTAATCATTCATTGGAATGAAAGACTTGTACGTGTCTAAATACGCCTAAACGTGACTACTTTTTGATGCATATTTTATGCAGGATCTTCTGCTAGCTCTGCCAGTAAGAACCTACATTCTGTGCAGAAGTTATACATATGTTTGTGTGAATGAGCCCTAACATCAAAGGTCCATATAAAACCTGGAAGGGGATCAGAAATCTCCTGTGCAACCCCAACCTTTCCACTCAAATAACCCAGCAGTACTGATCACTCACCTTCCTAGAGAGCAGGGGCAAAACCACAAACCAGCACAGCAGTCCTGCAGTAAGGACCCCGATCACAGCACCCAGGACCACCGCAACTGCCATCAGACCCGGGACCACCTGCACCGAGTCCACCGAGAATGTCAGGACTATATCAGAGGAGCAGCTACTGCCTGCCATGGCTTCAAAGCAGCCAGAGGGAGGCAGATACTGCTATGCTGAGCTCTGCCAGTCCTCCGCTACCCTGGGCTCTGCCAGTCCACCGCTGCCCTGGGCTCTGCCAGTCCACCGCTGCCCTGGGCTCTGCCAGTCCACCGCTGCCCTGGGCTCTGCCAGTCCACCGCTGCCCTGAGCTCTACCAGTCCCCTGCTGCCCTGGGCTCTGCCAGTCCTACCCTTGGCTCTGCCAGTCCTATCCTGAGCTCTACCAGTCCTTTCCTGAGCTCTACCAGTCCTACCCACTGCTCTACTAGTCCTTCGCTGCCCTGGGCTCTGCCTGTCCTATCCTGAGCTCTACCTGTCCTATGCTGGGCTCTGCTAGTCCTACCCTGGGCTCTGCTAGTCCTACCCTGAGCTCTACCAGTCCTCCGCTGCCCTGGGCTCTGACTGTCCTACCCTCTGCTCTGCCAGTCCTTGCTACCCTGTGCTCTGCCAGTTTTCCTCTATTGTGCTCTGCCAGTCCTAGCCTGAGCTCTGCCAGTCCAATCCTGAGCTCTGCCAGTCTTCCTCTACTCTGTGCTCTGCCAGTCCAATCCTGAGCTCTGCCAGTCTTCCTCTACTCTGTGCTCTGCCAGTCCTAGCCTGAGCTCTGCCAGTCCTCTGCTACTCCGTCCTTTACAAGTCCTATCCTGAGCTCTGCCAGTCCTCCCCTGGCCTCTTCAGCCCCCTGTGCCCCGCTCAGCTCTCCTCCATCCCGCGGACAGATTTGTGATCTCGGCAGCAGTAAAGTTTCCTGTGGAGTTCAGGACTACAACTCCCATAATGCACAGAGCGGACGGAGCGGACTCGGGTTACCATGGTAGCCACCAATCAGACCCGGGGATAGGAGGGATCTCACATTCCTAAATCTTCCCTCCCGCCTCCGTCCTGTCCTGGAAGTAGAAAGTTTGTAGATTGTTGTGATGAGTCCGCTCCGTGTGCATTGTATCCGAGGAGGGGGAGCGAGCATGGCCAGGGGGGCCCACCACTGACAGTACAGGGGATGGGGGGCCTAGGATGGAGGTCCGCCATTATTATTATTATTACATTATATGTCATCGGGGTGTCAGCATTGTCACCTATGGGGGGCATCAGGATCTACAGCTGGCAACCAAGCAAAGAAGACCTCCTGGATCCTACATCACCCTCTGTCACCCATCATCCTGACTTGGATCACACATCATCCTCTGTCACCCATCACCCTGACTTGGATCACACCTCATCCTCATCCTCTGTCACCCATCACCCTGACCTCCTGGATCACACATCATCCTCATCCTCTGTCACCCATCACCCTGACTTGGATCACACGTCACCCTCTGTCACCCATCACCCTGACTTGGATCACACGTCATCCTCTGTCACCCATCACCCTGACTTGGATCACACATCATCCTCATCCTCTGTCACCCATCACCCTGACTTGGATCACACGTCATCCTCATCCTCTGTCACCCATCAACCTGACTTGGATCACACATCATCCTCTGTCACCCATCACCCTGACTTGGATCACACGTCATCCTCATCCTCTGTCACCCATCACCCTGACTTGGATCACACGTCATCCTCATCCTCTGTCACCCATCACCCTGACTTGGATCACTCCTCATCCTCTTTCACCCATCACCCTGACTTGGATCACACGTCACCCTCTGTCACCCATCACCCTGACTTGGATCACACATCATCCTCATCCTCTGTCACCCATCACCCTGACCTCCTGGATCCCACATCATCCTCATTCTCTGTCATCCTTCACGCTGACCTCCTCGGTCAGAACTCTAGGGAAGTCTCAGTGGCTCAGGTAAAAGTTCTTTCTACTATTTCACATTATTGTCAGGCGGTGCGGTACTTAAAGGGCAGATCAGTTGTTGGACTTCCATGGGACAGTATCCAAACCCTTCTTCAATTTCTTTTTCTATTCTATTTATTTTTATTCATACACTTACAGTAGGGGAAATAATTATTTAATCCCCTACAGATTTTGTAAGTTTGCCCACTTACAAATGATAGAGACAGAATATTAACCAAAAATCCAGAAAAAACATGATATAAATGTTATAAATTGAGTTGCAGTTCAGTGAGTAAAATAAGTATTTAAAGTGGTTGTCAACTTGTGACAACCACTTTAACCTACAGGCAAGCTTATGATAAGGCTTACCTGTAGGTGCCCTGCATATCTCCTAAACCTACATGGTTCAGGAGAAATACAATGTACTATCTTTGCCGATGTCACGTTGGCACATGCGCAGTGAAGAAACGGGCCTGTGTGCCGTTCCTCCACTGTGACCGTGCCGTGAATGGCGGCTCCCGGGAGTGACATCACGCGACTCCGGCCAGTCACAGCTCCGGAGTCTCGGCCCCGGAAGGAAGAGGGGCAGAAGAGGGATGCAGCCTGGAGCGGGGACTTCGCAGGCTTCATTTGCAGGTAAGTGGCACATAATTACAATGCGATGCATAGTAGCCCATTATGATTCTACTTTACAGGGGAATGTAGAGGAAAGTAAACCCCATCTGGGTTTACTTCCTCTTTAATCCCCAACCAAAATATGACTTAGTACTTGGTGGAGAAACCCTTGTTGGCAGGCACAGAGGTCAGACGTTTCTTGTAGTTGGTTACCAGGTTTGCACACATCTTAGGAGGGATTTTGGTTCACTCTTCTTAACAGATCTTATCGAAATCCTTAAGGTTTCTTGCCTGTCACTTGGCAACTCAAAGTTTCATCTCCCTCCATAAAGTTCCTATAGGATTAAGGTCTGGAGACTGGCTAGGCCACTCCATGACCTTAATGTGCTTCTTCTTGAGCCACTCCTTTGTTGCCATAGTGGTATGTTTGGGTCATTGTCATGCTGGAAGACCCATCCATGACCCATCTTCAGTGTTCTGGCTGAGGGAAGAAGGTTCTCATCCAAGATTTTACAATACATGGCCCCGTCCATTGCCCCACCCATTGCCCCCTCAATGTGGCAAAGTCAGCCTGTACCTTTTGCAGAGAATCAGCCCCAAAGCATAATGTTTCCACCTCCGTGCTTGACTGTAGGGATGGTGTTCTTAGGGTCATAGTCAGCATTTTTCTTCCTCCAAACACGGCAAGCCGAGTTAATGCCAAAGAGCTCAATTTTGGTCTCATCTGACCACAGCACTTTCTCCCAATCCTTCTCTAAATCATTTAGATGTTCATTGGCAAACTTCAGATGGGTCTGTACATGCGCCTTTGTGAGGAGGGGGACCTTGTGGGCGCTGCAGGATTTCAATCCATGGCAGAGTATTGTGTTACCAATGGTTTGTTTGGTGACTGTGGTCCCAACTAGGGTTGCTACCTCATCCCTTTAAACCCGAACACATATGAATTACACAGGTTCTGAGGCTAATTGAATGCAGATAAGGCACCAAGTGAGTTTAATTACCATATTAATCTGCCAGAGAACCTGTGTAATTCATATGTGTTCGGTTTTAAAGGGATGAGGTGGCAACCCTAGTCCCAACTGCCTTGAGAACATTCACAAGCTTCTGTTCTGGGCTGATCCCTCCCTTTTCTCATGACCATCCTTACCCCATGAGGCGAAATCTTGCATGGAGCTCCAGACCAAGGGCGTTTGAGGATTATTTTGTATTTCTTCCATTTGCAAATAATCGCTCCAACGGTTGTTTCCTTCTCACCAAGCTTCTTGCTGATGGTCTTGTAGCCCACTCCTGCCTTGTGCAGGTCTACAATCTTGTCCCTGACGCTTCATTGACAGCTCTTTGGTCTTGCCCATGATGGTGAGGTTTGAATGGAAGAAAGAGATTCTGTGGACAGGTGTCTTTTATACACATAACAAGTTGTCTTAAATTGACAGGACTAATCTGTGTACCACATGAGCACATACTGTAGCCAGTCTGCGGGAGCCAGAATTTATTGTTGGCCAAACGACAGCCAAGAAACCTTAAAGTGGTTGTCAACTTGTGACAACCACTTTAACCTACAGGTAAGCCTATGATAAGGCTTACCTGCAGGTGCACTGCATATCTCCCAAACCTGCACGGTTCAGGAGATATGCAGTGTTGAAGCTGTGCCGATGTCATGTTGGCACATGCGCAGTGAAGTAACGGCCTCCGTGCTGTTCCTCCACTGTGACCATGCGCGGGAGTGACGTCACGTGACTCCAGCCAGTCACAGCGCCGCAGTCGCGACCCCGGAAGGAAGAGGGGGAGAAGATGGACGCCGCCAGCAGAGTGGACACCGCAGGCTTCGTTTGCAGCTAAGTGGCACATAATGGGCTACTATGCGATGCAAAGTAGCCCATTATGCTTCTACTTTTACAGAGGGACATAGAGGAGGTAAACCCCAACTGGGTTTACTTCCTCTTTAAGGATTTAGAGAAGATCTGTAAAGAGAAGTGGACCAAATCCCTCCTGAGATTTGTGCAAACCTGGTCACCAACTACAAGAAACGTCTGATCTCTGTGATTGCCAACAAGGGTTTCACCACCAAGTACTAAGTCATGTTTTGCTTGGGGATCAAATACTTATTTTACTCACTGAACTGCAACTCAACTTATAACATTTGTATCATGTTTTTTTTTTCTGGATTTTTGGTTGATATTTTGTCTCCATCATTTTAAAATACACCTATGATAAAAAATCGTAGACCCTTCATTTCTTTGTAAGTGGGCAAACTTACAAAATCTGCAGGGGATCAAATAATAATGTTCGCCACTGTATCTGTGGAATTGTCATGCCATAATTCCCTATTCTGAATCCAACCAGACATGGAGTCTCATTCCTCCAGCTGAATTTAAAATGCAACCCCTGTGGCCCGTGCACAGGATCCGAAAATCAGACGAAAAATCCCGCTTTCAAAGCGATCGTACAGAGCTTTCGAGAGTCGATCATGACCGTTCATCCGATATTATTAGATCGGACTAACACGAAAAAGTTTCTCGTACGATACCAGATCAGATGATATTCGTTTAATCAGTACAGTTGTCGTCCGAAAATACAATACAAATACACTACAACACATGACATCACTTCAGATCTTTTTATTCTGTCATACGAGAATTTTCATGACTTTAGTACATTCTTCCGATTCGATCTGAGATTAGCATGAAAAAAAAAACGTTTGATCTGTCGTCCGATTTTCAGAACGTGTGTACAGGGCATTAGGTCCTTGAGGGATCTAACTTCTCCCTGCACTGCTGTAAAACCCGGTGATTGGTTTCTTGGAATTAACAAGAATTGGTGATTGGTTGAAGTGATCATAGGATGGGAGATCTGTTGTAAACAATAGAAGAAGGGGAGAAATCTGGTCATTCCTAAAGTGCAACTATGGGGAAAAAAACAAAAAATGACATACATGATGCCGCCTGTCACCAGTATTAAAGCAGAAGTAGGACCAGAGCTCTTTTGGTCATACTTTTCCTTCACAGGAGTGCATTTATTTCTATACTCCTGTGACCCAGATTCAGCTGACAGCGGGCTAAAGTCCGCTGATGTCACAGAGCTGGTGCAGGCTCTTTAAAGAGGAGCTCCATTCTCCAAGCTGACCATTTTAACCACTTGCCGACCGCCCGCCGCAGCATGATGGCGGCAAAGTGGTTTGTTATCGCAGACCGCTGTCACAGGACGGCGGCCACGATAACTAGCATTGTGAGCACGTGCACGCCGCCGGAGGTGCGCTTGTGCGCTCACTGTGTTCTGGGGGGGCCAGGGAGTGGGTAGGGCGGACTCGATTGCCACCGGCAACCCGCGATGCCCCCCTGCAGTGAAAGAATGGAGATCTGTGTGAGTAAACAGAAAAGATTCTGTTAGAGGGGAAGGGCTGTGATCACAGGCTCCCTGTATATGGAAGCCGTGATCACTCCCCTCCCCCTGCCGGCCCAGCCCCCATACAGTTAGAACACACTGAGGGAACACAGTTAACCCTTAGAGTGCCCCCCTCCAGATTAACCCCTTCACTGCCAATGGCATTTACACAGTAATCAGTGCATTTTTATAGCACTGGTCGCTGTATAAATGTCAGTGGTCCCAAAAAAGTGTCAAAATGGTCCGACATGTCCGCTGCAATATCGCAGTACCGCTAAAAATCGCAGATAGCAGCCATTACTAGTAAAACATAAAGAAAAAATAAAACCCCCAGAAATGAATTCTCATCATTCGTAAATGCGGCAACTTTTGCGCAAACCAATCAATAAACGCCAATTGCAAATTTTTTTTTTCTTACCAGAAATATGAGGAAGAATATAAATCGGCCAAAACTGATGAAAAAAAATGTTTTTTTTATATATATATATTTTTTGGATTTGTACTTTAGCAAAAAGTAAGAAAAATAGGTTTTTTTGAAAAATTGTCGCTCTTTTTTTGTTTATAGTGATGATCAGAAGTGATGCAAAGGTGATCAAATACCACCAAAAGAAAGCTCTATATTTGGGGAAAAAAGGATGCAGATTTCGTTTGGGTACAACGTCGCACGACTGCACAATTGTCAGTTAAAGCGACGCAGTGCCGAGTCACAAAAAGTGCTCTGGTCCTAAAGTGTGAAATCCTTCCGGTGCTGAAGTGGTTAAGCACCCCTGTCAGTGTTAAATGATTTGTCTCAACCCTGTAACTGCTACATCTGCAGAACAACTTGTTCTATTTAAAAACAACAGACTTACTGGCCAGATCACCAGTTGAAAAAAGAAGAAAAAAAAAATCGAATGCAGCCATCACTTCTAAGAATTTGTAAGCTGCAGTATAATACGTGTTTGCCTTTAAGTTTGCATACTGCTTTAATGTCCCTACTCAAAAGCATCTGTTGCTCCCAAAGCAAGGGCTCTAATGCAGCAATAAATGAGACTTCATGTCCGTAACAATGATGGACATATTTTTTTCTGGAAAGTGATAAAATTCATAGTCGGTATTTTAGATTTCTTATTTAGTTGGAGTAAGTAATTGCTTGTGAAATTAGTTTTCTGGTTTGCGAGAAATGGCTTTTGCTTTGGGAATTACTATTCTATATAAACGGCTTACCGCATAAAAGTTTTATACCAATACCGGGTTTATAATGTATTCTGAGATTTTTATCTGCAGTAATTGCAATCCAGCTTTCTGACCCGGCCTGCTCAGGTATCAGCCACAACATTAAATTAGGAAATAGACAGGGGAGATGCTCGAGATTTGTTTTAATTAAAGTCCAATTTTCCGGCCGAGATTTGCTGAGCGACCGAGGAGAAGCGGTTTGCAGTACAAGAAGAACGCTACCATGTGCTGTTTGTGTCTGGGAACATAAACCAGAAACTTCCAGTGCTTTTTCATCAAATTCATATTTATGACCTTTTCTGTGTAGAAATACGCACTGATCATATGTATGTATGTATAGCCAAATCTGTGCCATTTACCAGATGTGACAACAGAATATTTGAATGGTAGCCAGGGTGGATAAAAATCAATAATCTTTTTCTTAAAAATCAGATTTTTTTTTATTTAAATCAATTTTTTTTTTTTTATCAAATGTATTTTACTCACTTAAGGACCGGAAGGATTTCCCACATTAGGACCAGAGCACTTTTTGCGATTCGGCACTGCGTCGCTTTAACTGACAATTGCGCGGTCGTGCGACGTCGTACCCAAGCAAAATTTGCGTCCTTTTTTTCCCACAAATAGAGCTTTCTTTTGGTGGTATTTGATCACCTCTGCGTCATTTTTGATCACCGCTATAAACAAAGAAAGGGCGACAATTTTGCAAAAAAAACCCCGAAATTTCTTACTTTTTGCTAAAATACAAATCCAAAAAAAAAAATATAAAAAAACAAATTTTATTCATCATTTTCGGCCGATATATATACTATATCACTAACCGCGCATGAGCAAGAGACCGTTTATAAATGTCGATTCGCGGGACAGTGCCACTCTACAGCGGTAAATGTACGCAAGGCGGTCGGGAAGTGCTTAATAAAATGGTTTTGGAGTAAAGATCTATCTAAAGATAGTTTTCTATTTAGGCTACATTAATGATTTAGTTTATTCAGCATGAAATGGAGCTTAGTTATATAGTGTATAAGGCTGTATATTCTGCAATATTTACATTTTTTATAAACTCGTTCAATGAATCCAAGTTCTGCAAGCTGAGATAACATGCACTGCATTGATGCATTCACACAATTTCACAGTAACCATGAGATAAAACAAAGTTCAGGAATATTCCTTTATCCCATTGTTTTGCAAATCTATGTACACTACAAACTGTATGATTGAATCGGTTCTGATATCGCTGGTTTACTAACCTGATAGATTATTATTCTAAATAGGAAACCTTAATTTTGTTTGCAAATATTAAAGATTCTAACTACCAGCAAGAATAAGTCCTTACATTTAAAGAGCACCTGTCATTTCAGACCCATCATGGCAGCGCCTATTAGTGGGCATCCACTCACCTGCTGCCGCCACGTCCCTCAGCTTGTTGTGTCACTGCCGCATCACCAGCTGTCCCATTAAAGTGAATGGGACTGTCGGTGAGTCAACAGCGGGTCAGAGGAGGAGCTGCTGCTTCGGGACAGAGATGACAGTTGCTCTTTAGAAATCGTGATTTAAATCAAATCCACCCTGATGGTAGCTGTATATTAAATCCCCTTTCTTTTGGGTTTCCATCTTGTCTGACACATATCCAGTCAGAGAACAGTAAATCTGGCCATACATGACTCAATTTTGTCTGTTTTGCTGTAGAATTGGCTTTGAGTCGTAGGTGGCCTTGTTGGTACCATCAAGCTTCGACTGAAGGAGGAGCAAGGTGCCTGTCCCCAATTGATCATTTGACCAACTTCTGTTGAAGGGACATGTTGGAAGATTTTCCTTAAGCACTTGTTGCTTGCTCACAGTATATATACTGAGAGCGGACTGCACAGCCAGGCACCCCAATGTACCCGCACTTCCTGGTTTGGCGGCGCATGCTCATGCCCCCGCTAACCTGCGCTGTTATTGAACACAGCACGAGTTTGTCAACAGATTTCAGCCAGTGATTTTGGCTGAAACCTGCTGATTGGCTGTAGTGACAAATGTCACTACGAATTTATAACAAAATGTTATAAATCTCAATTGTGTACAGTGTTACATGACTGCACAATTGTTAGTTAAAGTAGCACAGTGCTGAATAGCAAAGCATGCCCTGGTCATGAAGGGGGTAAAACCCTCTGGGGGCCAAGTGCACCCCAAATGCATTAAAACATGGACAGTGTCAGTAGGGCAGTTGATGGTGTCAGTTGTAATTTATTTTTTTATTATTTTTTACAATTTTTTTAAGAGCCCCGTTGGGGGGCTTTGGTGAAATATCAGCAGGGTAATCTGCTCCACACGGGGTGATTAGGATGGTGAGGACGGCCCACGAATGCGCCTACTATCTGCAGGTTCAGTCCAAGTATAGCTAAACCAAAATGTTTTTCCTTACTTTTTGATAGATTGTAGAAGTGCTAGAACTCCTGTCAGGTTTTACAGCTAACACAAGAACAGGAAGTGATGGAATTTTTATAATGTAGACGCCCGTTCTCATGACAAGAGCGGGCTTCCCCTCATGTTAATGAAAAAGGAAGTGAAATCTCCCCAATGGGACATGGACAATAAATGCTTACATGAAGTATGAGTTCACCTGTGTACTGCTGTATCTTGTCCATTCATAGCTAGGGACAGGTCCTGGTCCTTGCTGTATTTGAGTGGTCATGTGGTATCTGCTGATGGCGAGGATCCATGTTTTGGAACAGATAAATGATTTTAAACATTTTTTACAAATATCTGAAAAGTGTGGCGTGCATTTGTATTTATGCCCCTTTACTCCGATACCCCTAAGTTAAATCTAGTGGAACCAATTGCCTTCAGAAGTCACCTAATTAGTAAATAGAGTCCACCTGGGTGTAATTTAATCTCAGTATAAATACAGCTGTTCTGTGAAGCCCTCAGGGGTTTGTTAGAAACCCTTAGTGAACAAACAGCATCACAAAGGCCAAGGAGCATACCAGACAGGTCAGGGATAAAGTTGTGGAGAAGCTTAACCACTTCCACACCGCACGCAGTATATTTACTGCAGCAGTGAGGAGCTGTCTCGCACATCGCCATAAATAGATGGCGATTTATGGACAGTCAGCTAGAGGGCATGAGCGTGCCACCGCACTCTGGAAGAGTGTGCCTGCGGCTCGGGTGGACCCGATGTCCGCGGGCGAGCCGCGATGAGCTGCCAGAGGGAAAGATCGGGGAACCGCCAAAGTAAACATGGCAGTTCCCCATTCTGACAGGCGACATGTAAGAGATCTACTGATCCATGTCACTGGGATCAGTTAGATCTCTTATGCCCCTGGCAGCCCAGCCCCCTCACAGTTAGAACACGCCTAGGGAACACACTTAACCCCTAGATCTCCCCCTGCAGGTTAACCATTTATACAGTATTCAGTGGATATTTAAATTTCTGATCGCTGTATAAATGTCATTGGTCCCAAAAAAGTGTCAGAAATGTCCGACATTTCTGCCCCAATATCGCAGTCCCGATAGAAATCACAGATCGCCGGCATTACTAGTAAAAAAAAAATTAAAACTGTAAAAACGGCAGAAATTAATTCTCATGGTTTGTAAATGTGGCAACATTTGCACAAACCAATCAAATGCCGATTTGCGATTTTTTTTTTTTCACCAAAAATATGAGGAAGAATATAAATCGTCCAAAACCGATAAATACATTTTTTTTTTTTTTTTTTTTTTTTTTGGGATTTGTATTATAGCAAAAAGCAAGAAATATTGTGTTTTTTTTTTTTTTTTTTTGTTTTTTTTTGCAAAATTGTCGCTATTTTTTTGTTTATAGCGGTGATCAGAAATGACACAGAGGGGACCAAATACCACCAAAAGAAAGCTCTATTTGTGGGGAAAAAAGGACGCAGATTTAGTTTGGGTACAACGTTGCACGACCGCGCAATTGTCAGCTAAAGCGACTTAGTGCAGAATCGCAAAAAGTGCTCTGGTCCTACAGTGGGAAATCCTTCCGGGGCTGAAGTGGTTAAAGCAGGGTTAGGTTATAAAAAAATCTCAAGCTTTGAATATCTCAAGAGCACTGTTCAATCCATCATCCAAAAATGGAAAGAGTATGGCACAACTGCAAACCTACCAAGACATGGCCGTCCACCTAAACTGACAGGCCGGGCAAGGAGAGCATTAATCAGAGAAGCAGACAAGAGGTCCATGGTAACTTTGGAGGAGCTGCAGAGATCCACAGCTCAGGTAGGAGAATCTGTCCACAGGACAACTATTAGTCGTGCACTCCACAAATCTGCCCTTTATGGCAAAGTGGCAAGAAGAAAGCCATTGGTGAAAGAAAGTCCTAAGAAGTCTTGTTTGCAGTTTGGAAGAAACCATGTGGGGGACACAACAAACATGTGGAAGAAGGTGCTCTGGTCAGATGAGACCAAAATTGAACTTTTTTGGCCTAAAAGCAAAACGCTATGTATGGCAGAAAACTAACACTGCACATCACCCGGAACACACCATCCCCACCGTGAGACGTGGTGACAGCATCATGTTGTGAGGATGGTTTTCTTCAGCACGGACAGGGAAGCTGGTCAGAGTTGATGGGAAGATGGATGGAGCCAAATACAGGGCAATCTTAGAAGAAAACCTGTGCAAGTCTGCTAAAGACTTGAGACTGGGGCAAAGGTTCACCCTCCAGCAGCACGACGACCCTAAATACTGCCAGAGCTACAGTGGAATGGTTTAGATCAAAGCATATTCATGTGTAAAGCCTCGTACACACACACCGATTATCGTACGACCACAAGTCCAACTTTTGTCCTAATTGCCTGTCCGTGTTTTTTTCTAGTGTACTGACGGTAGTCCATCGTCTGACAAAGCCGAACGCAGTGACGTGTTAAGAGCGTATAAAGAGGAAGTTCAGGTGAATGTGAATTATTTTACACGACCAAACACTTCCTGGATTCTGAGCATGCCTGTTTGTACTTACAACTTTTGTTTGGCCAACTTCTGTACAAACGAGCCGAAAATTAGACAACGCCTTGTTGGCCAACAAAAGTTTTATAGTCTTCACATACAACTTCTGTTGGATGATAATTGAAAATTGGCTGTCGAATGGTGCGTACTAACCATCAGATTATCGGACGACCGGTGTTGGCCGATAATTGTACCGTGTCTATGGGCCTTAAGAATGGCCCAGTCAAAGTCCAGACCTAAATCAAATGGAGAATCTGTGGCAAGACTTGAAAATTGCTCTTCACAGACGCTCTCCATCCAATCTGACAGAGCTTGAGTTATTTTGCAAAGAAGAATAAGCAAAAATGTCCTCTCTAGATGTGCAAAGCTGGAAGAGACTTCCTCCAAAAGACTTGCAGCTGTAATTGCGGTGAAAGGCTGAAAGGCGGTTCTACAAAGTATTGACTCGGGGCGGGGGGGGGGGCTAAACACAAATGCACCCCACACTTTTCACATATTTTATGTGTAAAAAAAAAAAATTGAAAGTCATTTATCATTTTCCTTCCACTTCACAATTATGTGCCACTTTGTGTTGGTCTATCACATAAAATCCCAATAAAATACATTTACGTTTTTGGTTGTGACATGACAAAATGTGGAAAATTCAAGGGGTATGAATACTTTTTCAAAGCACTGTACTGTGAGGAAGATCAGTCGAAATGCATTGAGTCTACATGTGGATTATATTAGATCTAAACAACTGTGTGAACCCCAGCATTTAGCACTGTTTGTTTCTTATTTGTGGTTTGGATTTTACTTTAAAGTGGATGTAAACCCACTTCAGCTGTCTTGGCTGCGCCTGTTAGCGGGCGTCCACTCACCTGCTGCCGCCACGTCCCAGCTGTCCCATTAAAGAGAATGGGACTGTCGGTGAGTCAACAGCGGGTCAGAGGAGGAGCCACTGCGGGACAGAGATGACAATTGCTCTTTAAAAATTATGATTTAAATCGAGTTGGTTTAAATCAAGCCTTTTTACTAGTGATTTAAATCAAATCCACCCTGGGTCCGTCTGTCAGTTTTTCAGGCGGACCTGAACGGATGCTCCATGCAGCCCTATGGAGCAGCGGATGTCAGCAGTGCATGTCCGGAAACCCTATTTTCCATCCGTCTGTAAAATCGGAGCGGATCGGATGAAAACGGATAGGTGGATCCACTTTCATCCGCTCTCCATCGAGGAGGGCGGGGCTCTGACATTTCCATCTCTGCACAGTTAGCAGAGACGGACCTGTCATCCACCTGCTCAGCAGGGATCAGCAGATCGATCCCTGCTGAACAGAGCAGAGTCTGCAAACGGACAAGCCCCGTGTGAATGGGCACTTTCTAAATAGTATCTAAAGATGAAGACGGCAGATGTGAATGTAAAACTTATATAGGGAGATTTGTTTTATCTCTGTGTATCATCTGAGGCTGTTCACTTCACTGGGTATATGTGAGGATTTACATCCACTTTAAATGTCAATAATAAAATGTATGTGTTTTTATTTATTTTTTACTTATTATTTTTTTTTTTTTAGTGTTCTTCCTGCTTCTATATGTCCCTCTGAAAGTCCTTGGTTGCTAATAGTTATGTTTTGTGTATCTAGATACTCTCCTTCCAGTTTTGGTGTAGTTTCAACTTTTGTGTGGGAAGTAACACTTTTTTCCTAGTTCAGTTATACTCCGGTGTGACATAACTGAGGAACTGTGACCACTCCAACTCATTTTTAGTTTTATTTTCAATTCTTCTACATGGGTCGTGGCACTGATCATGTGGTGTCTGCCAAAGGAGTTTAAGGGAATGATTAGGTGTGGCCAACCAGGCAGTTACCAACCCTTAACTTCAGCCCTCAACATGACCAGAACTCTGGCACTGGGTATGTAGCCAGGCAAAGCAGAGGTTCAGAATTGCTCTTATTATAAGAAAAATACATTTTGAGCCTTTGAGCTGAACAAAATAAAAAATTAGCTTTGGTTGGAGGTCCGGAATATCAGAGCTTTTGCTGAGTGGATCAATCAAATGTGTCACAATCCCATAGAGAAGTGCCTGTGTTTTGGAAATTCTAATAATAATTGACTTTACTATTACATTATTATTAATAATAACAATAATAACATTATTATTTCAGGTACTTGTATAGCGTCATCAATTTAGGCAGCGCTTTATATATATATATTGTGCATTCACATTAGTCCCTGCCCTCCAGGAGCTTACAATCTAAGGTTCCTTACTCACATACTTATACTAGGGACAATTTAGACAGGATCTAATTTACCTACCAGCATGTCTTTGGAATGTGGGCGGAAACCGGAGTACCCGGAGGAAACCCACGCAGGCACAGGGAGGAAATGCAAACTCCAGGCAGGTAGTGTTGTGGTTGGGAATCAAACCAGTGACACTTTTGCTGCCAGGTGAAAGTGCTATCTACTATACCACTGTGCCACTTGTGAGGATTAACAGATCACCAATATTGTATATGTCACATTGCTTGCAGTGTCCTTATATGTGCCTCATAGCATTTTTCTTGTTATAGGTTTCATATTGCAGACTTTGGAAGATTAGAGAAGTACAGGACAGTGAAGGTATGTGTATGCTCTATTTATAGCCCTTATCTTTTATTCCTCTGTATTATTATTATTATTATTATTATTATACAGAATTTATATAGCGCTGACAGTTTGTGCAGCACTTTACAATATTAGGGCAGACAGTACAATTACAATACAATTCAACACAGGAGGAATCAGAGGACCCTGCTCGTTAGAGCTCACAATCTAGGAGGGAGGGTCAAGTGATATGAAAGGGTAATAATTGTGGGGGATGAGCTGACGAAGAAAATAAAAGTGTAGTTGTTAGATGGCGGCAGGATAGGCTTCCCTGAAGAGAAAAGTTTTCAGGGATCTCCTGAAAGTGGATAGATTTGGGGACAATCTGACAGATTGGGGTAGGGAATTCGAGAGGCTTGGGAGAAGTCTTGGAGGCGAATATGAGAGGAGGTGATGAGGCAGCTGGAGAACAGGAGGTCTTGGGAGGAACAAAGAGGACAATTAGGTTTAGTATTTAGGTTAGCTCTGTATTTACATTGCAGAAACTCGCTCTTATCTGGAGTTTGGACATTTTGCACCAGGTGAACATGGACCTGTAGTGGTGGTGTCGCTTACATTACTCAGCTGGTTCAGACTCTGGAGAGATCCAGATTTTAATATTGGGAACCTCCCAGATGCCTGGCCCGGCAGCTGACTCAGCCTCTCAGCGAGCCACTGGCACAATAAGCCAGCCGCTCCCACCCCCTCCACAGCCCGGTGCTCCTGTGAGCGCTGGAGGGGCAGAGCAGAGAGGTGGTGACTGACTGCCAGTCACCAGCTCTCTGCTCACTGAAGACTGTGAACTGAGTGATCAGGGGACTTTGATTGCCAAGTTCTCGGTTTAGAGCCGGCAGAGGACTAGATGCAACATTGGATCCACCTACTGCATTCCATGTCCAGGAGTATCAGGTGCAATGTTCAGCCTGCCATACAATTGAATGGCTGTACTCAACCATACTCTTGTAAACGGTGCTTCTTTGTTTTTGTGTTTACCCATACAATGTATTTTCCAAACGCAGAACATTTGTGCTTGGGAAGTACATGCATGCATAGGTAAATGTTGATGTAAAAAAGAATTGACCTTTACTAGAGTATGGTCAAGTACAGCCATGCACTTGTATGGCAGTCTGAATGCAGCACCAATGGCTCCTAGAAAGAGGATCATGATGGAAATTTTTCACTAGGCATATAAATTGCCTACAAACATTCATGTGCATGAACCCAGATTGTGGCAATTCAGTGTACTGTTCTGCCAATACATGTGAGCAGTGTACAGGCATTGTGATGTTGGTGCCCAAACATTTGCCTGCTTTACTTACCTTATGGTTAGGCCATGGATGGCTGTCCAGTATTTACCCTTAAACATAATTATCATTCAATTCTGACAACAATGACAAAACAGTGATCATATTGGGGAGCATGATGCAAGAAGGACTTTGATGGGGAGCATGATACAAGAGGGACTTTGATGGGGAGCATGATGTAAGGGGAACTTTGATGGGGAGCATGATGCAAGAGGGACTTTGATGGGGAGCATGATGTAAGGGGAACTTTGATGGGGAGCATGATGCAAGAGGGACTTTGATGGGGAGCATGATGCAAGAGGGACTTTGATGGGGAAAATGATGTAAGGGGAGACTGTCATGAGGACTATGATGTAAGGAGGGATCCAGTGAGGAGCATGATATAAGTGGTACTCTGATGTGGACCATGATGTAAGGGGTACTCTGATGAGGATGCTGATGTAAGAGGGACTTTGATAGCGATCATGACGGAAGAGGGACTTTTATGGGGAAAATGATGTAAGGGGAGACTGTCATGAGGACTTTGATGTAAGGGGGATTCCAGTGAGGAGCATGATGGAAGGTGTACTCTGATAGGGACCATGATGTAAGAAGGATGTTGGTGAAGATCATGATATAAGAGGGACTTTGATGGCTAAAATGATGTAAGAGGCACTTTGATGGGGCACATGATGTAAGAGTGACTTTGCTGGGGAGCATGATGTACGGGACGAATCCAGTGAGAACCATGATGCAAGGGGTACTCTGATGGGGACCATGACATAAGAGGGACTTTGATGGAGATCATGACATAAGAGGGACTTTGATGGAGATCATGATGTAAGAGGCACTTTGCTGGGGAGCATGTAGTAAGAGGGACTTTGATGGGAGCATGATGTAAGAGAAGACTCTTATGAGGACTATGATGTAAGATTTTTTTTTTTTACTAAAGTCCTTTCTCGTTTGTTCTGAATCCTATCATACCGATTACAAAAAAATATTCAAGTAAAACATATTCATTAATTCATTAGAATAATCTATAAGAGATCTTTTTGTAATGTTACCAATGCCTATACATTTGGTTGGCCACTTGCAACGTATCATTCGCTTTGTTTATTCACATTGTCTAATCCCATTCTTTCACCTGACTCAACGCATGACATGTACACTAATAAAGAAGCTTGTCAATATTTGCACTATGTCTTTAGTTATTGATAAGCTGAATCTGATGCACGTGTAAGTACTTGTGTAAGCAACCATACCAAGCGTTTCAGAAAGGAATCCTTAGGCCGCTGCTGCTTGTACTGGTTTGGCAAGTCCTCTATGCTTTAGCATCTTGGAGACGAGTGTTGTGTAACGGGGTGTGCGTGATTGGAAGCGCTGCTAGAGACAGACCTTCATTAATAACAGAGTAGTGGACGCTTTAAACATACAATTGTGCTGGCCGTAATTATTGACTTTTCAGGGTTGTGGAAAACTTGCAAAGCTTTGTTCACTTTTGAGATTTTTCTAAGCCTTCTTTTTTCTGAACTGCAACAAATGACGCTCCATAGGAACCAGCAAAACACTGTGCGGCTGCCGTCATTACTCAGCCTTGTTTTGTTAAGTGTAATTGAGGGTTGTGTAAGTTGCTTTCTCCACTTGCTAGCTACAAGTACAATATAGACAAGATAATCACAGTGTACGGCTGACAGATGCTCCATCACTAAACCTCCATTTCCTCTAGGTTAGATCTCGTGATCTTATTTATTAGTCTGGCGATCAGAATCTGTTGAGGTTCCAGACCTGATGTTATATTTTACCCGAAATAAATAACGACCATATAATTATGTAACTTTATTTTTTCCTTTTGTAGAAATATACAATATACACTTAAAAATAAAAGGGCAACTCCACTTTTTTTGGGAAAAAAAGATAGCAAATAAAAATATTAATATCATATATTATTGCTATACAAGCCATGTAGTAATGTAATGTTATTAAAAATGACATTTTCCTTTTCAATCTGCAGCCGCTGTAATGTTCTGTAAAATGAAATGCAATATGGCAACCTTAAGGCCTTTCGTACACCTGATCCCCCGTTTTGGCAGTGAGCAAGGAAACTTCCTCCCCCACTCGCTCTCACAATCAAATGCATGTTCTGTGAATGAATGAACTACAACTACCAACAGCCTTTGTGGCTGTCAGCTTGTAGTTCTCAATGAACTACTGCGGCGCTGTTGATCGCTCTGGTGGATCACTGTTTCTTCCTGGCAGTGTGAAACTGCCTGCCCGTATGATGTACGGCCAGACGGGTTACATTGACAGTCTGCAGGAGACTTACATGGCATTAGTGATCTGCTGATCATGGGTGCAATGTTTTCCAAGCTACTAAAAAAAAAAAAAATTGTAACTGCACATTTTTAAAACGTGAGCTTATCCTTTAAATATGATGGCTAAATTTTTTTTCTTTATTTTCACCTGGTGATCCAGAAAGTAATACTTTCTGTTTTAGGGTGTCTCTTCTCTGGATGGAGGAGCAACAGAGACACCTTTGCACAGCTGCCTGTCCGTTTCCATCCTACCATTATTCAATCCACTAGAGGGATGGGGAACGGATCCTATACCTGCAAAAAATATACAAGGGTTTGTATGCTATCCACTGGGCAATCTGTTGGCTTGGTAGTTAGCACATATGCTTTGCAGCACTAGGGTTCTTAGTTTGAATCCCAGCCAGGATCCTATCTGTATGGAATTTGCATGTTCTCCCCGTGCTTGTGTGGGTTCCATCCAGGTACTCCAGTTTCCACCCTCACTCCAAAGACATGCGGGCAGGTTCATTGGATTCTATATAAGGTGGCCCTAGTATATATGTGATAATGGGACCTTCGAATGAGGACATGTACCAATGTGAATGTGCAGTATGTAAAGTGCTGCAGAACTTGTCAGCACTATATAACTACTCTTTTGCACCCAACATAAAACTGTTGTGGGTGTAGTTTTTCCTTTTTAAGGGTCAGACATATGGTAACAAAGCAAAGTAAAGACAAATGATGATTTATTCTTTATATAATATAAGGTAGTGTCATGGCTCGTTAATAAGCGGGGCTGGCAGTTATCCTTTGTGCTCTGTCACTGTTGCAGCACCCCATTAATAAGAGCAGTCCATCTCTGCTCAAAGCAAAGGCCAGCTGTACTCCAAAACCTGGCTTCAATGGAACATATTAATCCATTTCTTAGGAAGGTAAGGACCTTCTAGAAGCTGGTCTCAGCGGACAGTGAGTTACTTTAACAGCCCCTGCCCATTCGCACTTTGGTTATTACTACCTTCCCCTCCTTCACCCCCCCCCCCCCCTTATGTTGCCCCTTCTCTCTTTCCTTATCTCTTTCTTGGCTTCCCTCCTTCTCCACAAATTGCAGCATCCTATTCTGCTGCTGGCTTTGTTTTATCCTGGTGTCTTGCATTCTCATAGACTTGTTGGAAAATGGCAACAGAGATTGGGATGTAACCTTGTTTTCTGTAGTTCAATTGTAGTTTATATTTCCATCTTTTTACAGAGTTCTACCCAGCCTCTTCCTGGGGTTATTTCCTTTTGTTCTGTCCCCGCTACACATTTCTCTGTGTGTAACTTGACATGCAGCTAAACCCTCACATTCTGCAATAAGCCAGACTGAGTTTAATCGTGAAGCTTTAATAATAAAACAGGGTGGGTAAAACTATTAAGAAAAAACAAATACAGATACATATAATCAGTATATGAAGTATACCGACATACAATGAATAAGCTAGGCTGTAGATGACAATAAGTATTTCTCACCAGTGATGCTTCTTTCAGTCTGAGTTCCCAGGATGCACCTATTTCTCTTCCTTAGACTGAAGAATGATGGGAACTTTTGTTAAAGGTGAACAGTTTCTAGTTTTCAAAAATAGTAAATTTACCACTGGTTCCATCTTGTGGTCAAATCTGATATTGCAGGCAAAACAACTTAAAGTATAACTCCACTTTTGTTGAGAAAAAACATTACAAAGATTTTTACAAACTTTGTTGCAGATTCCTACCATTTGTCTGTGCCAGGGCCCCCTTAATAGCATCATGGGCCCCTGGTCAAAGTAATGCACTGTGGCCAACACCAGCCTGCCCTAATATACACACCTACTCAAGAATTCTAGTATGAAAAGTTGATGAATGAAACTTTTATTAGTACTTTTAATAAAATCAATTTTAAACAATAAGAAAGCATGCCAAAAATCAAAGATCAGAAGTGGGTGTAGGAAGTGGGTGTAGCTCTCCATGGCAAATGGCTGTCATGATCAGGTTGGGCCTAACAGTGGGGATGGCTTAAAGGGGATGGTTAAACACAACCTGAGCCTGGTTCCTGTATACACTTTACACATACTGTATGCCAAAGTTATTATACCCACAAAATTCTTCTAATAACTGTGCTACAAGTGACAGTCTCAAAGACACACATAAACTTCAATACAAAGGATCATCTGAAAAAAATTAAAACTTTCATTTTCATATGCTTTTCTGCACACAGGATATAATTTTGCCTGACTCAGCCTACCTTAAAGCGATTTGTAAACGCTCAGGTTTTTTTTTTTTTTTAATAAAAAATATGTTCTACTTCTCTCCTCTGTGCAGTTGGATTTGCACAGAGTAGCCCAGATCTTCCTCTTCTCGGGTCCCTCTTCTGCTCTCCTGGCCCCTCTGTCTGGTGAGTGCTCCCTTAGCCAGCAGCTTGCTACAGGGGGCACCCGAGCCTAGTCAGAGCTCCGTGTGTCCATTCAGATATGGAGTCCTGACCTGGCCCCGCCCCCCTCTTCCCTGATTGGCCGACTGATTTTGATTGACAGCCGCGGGAGCCAATGGCGCCACTGCTGTGTCTCAGCAAATCAGGAGGAGTGTCTGGGACAGCTATGACACTCGTGGACATCGCTGCAGAAGGGGCTCAGGTAAGTAATTAAGGGGTGCTGGGGGAGGCTGCTACACACAGAAGGTTTTTTATCTTAATGCATAGAAAAAAAACCGTCTGCCTTTACAACTCCTTTAAAGTAGAACAGCGGTCAGGGCTATGTAATGTATAATAAATGCAGTAAGTGCAGGAGTCAGGAGTAGAGTTGCCCCTAGAGCAGGGATATGCAATTAGTGGACCTCCAGATGTTGCAGAAGTACAAGTCCCACTAGGCATAGCAAGACCCTGATTGCCACAAGCATGACACCCAGAGACTGAGGCATGATGGGACTTGTAGTTTTGCAACAGCTGGAGGTCCGCTAATTGCATATCCCTGCCCTAGAGTAATTTTTTTTTTTTTGTTTAGCCAGAGAGCTGATAAAAAAGGATTCTTTCATCCAAGCCCACAACAGCACCCCCCTACTTCTGGCTCTGATGGGCCCCATCTGCACTTAGGGTCCCTGGGCAGTGCCCAAGGATGACCATGCATTAAGATGGCCTCGGTCTGTGTCCATGTTCTGAGTGAGTCTAATGGGAGTGGTTTCTTAATTATCAACCAGCTGCTGCACCTGCAAAGCTCTAATGAGGAACATTTCTGGGCCTGCATCCCTTTAGATGTTATTTCCTCTTGGGAGTATTTTACCATAAATTACATTTTTGTTGCAGGGGATGCCTGATATCTGACTTGTATCTTGCTGTAGACTTCTGGGAAAATTGGTGAGCCAACCGCACAATCAGGAAATTACATATCTGGGGGGGGGGGGGGCATTCTGTACACATTCCTCCAAGTAGCCATATTGCATTGCATTTCACAGAAAATTACAGTGCTGCAGATTGAAAAGGAGAGTTAATTTTTAATAACCTTCAACTATAATATGACTTGTGTCGCAATTGTGTATGCTATAAATATATATTTTTGTTAATTTGCTATTTTCTTTATCTACAAAAGCAGAGTTACCCTTTAATTAATATCCTGCTGGAGGCAGAACTCCCTTGGTATTGTTATGTGGTTTCTACCAATACCTGAAAAATGGCCCATATGCACCTATTATTGTACTATGGGGTTGATTTATTAAACCTGGAGAGTGCAAAATCTGGTGCAACTCTGCATAGAAACCAATCGGCTTTCAGGATTTATTGTCAAAGCTTAATAGAACAAGCTGAGGTTAGAAGCTGATTGGCTACCCTGCTCAGCTGCACCAGATTTTGCACTCTCCAGGCTTAGTAAATCAACCCCTATGTGTTGCCACATGTGCACCGCACAGCCTATTGGACACTGCTTTATTTAAATAAAGAATTTGTAAAAAAAAATAAAAATAAAAGCAGTCCATCACAGGTCCTCAATGCATTTATTATGAAGATTTTAGATATTCCTCTTCTATATATGAAAATGTCACATGTATGTTCTGCTTGATCCAACACAACAGCCATAAAACTGCAGGAGGTCCAAAAACCCAACTTCTAAGCGTCATTTTGTTTATATAACAGCGGCTTTTGCCCTCCGTCTCCTATCGATCCATTCACCACATGGCATAAATGTGTAAGCTGTAAATATGTTTTCCCTTATACTACATCATTTATTTATGTTACACAATACAGACATCAACAGGGAAAATTGACAAAGGAAAGCGTTTAGCGCTCAGCTTTTGTAAGGCGTAAGTGCTGAAGATTTTTTTTTCTAACAGTATCAGCGAAATAAAAGCAGTAAAGTACAGATTTTTAAAGTGAACCTGAACTCCGCATACAAGACGCATCAACGCTTGTCAAGAATTTTACCTTATTTGTTTCCTATTACTAATATTACTGACAGCAGCCTGGACTGATCCGGCCTTGAATTTTATGTGGCCATTTGTCTCTGTATACTGGGACATAAGGTGCAATGATCCACTTGCTGCCTAAGCCAATTTTGATATTTCTCACAAACATGTTAGAATCAGAATTTTGAACCCCCCCAAACATATGTTTTCTGAAAGCATAAGCCCTGGAGAATAAAAGGGTGGTTGTTACAATTTTTTGTGTTGCTCAATATTTGCACAGCCATTTATCAAATGTAAATTTTCAGGAAAAAAAACAATAATAAATGCATTTTAGTGCACACAAGCACAATAGAATACCCATTTTTTTTTTTTACCAAAATATAAAAGATGATGTTGTGCTGAGGATATGGATATCAAACCTATCAAAATGTAAAATTTGATGAGCCTGTGAAATGGCGACTAACTACGGTACCTGAAAATATCCATAGGTGATGCTTTAAAAGCTATTACAGGGGGGGCGCATGCGCGGCGCGATGCAGGGCGGCTGCTCTTTCTAACAGCTCCGCGGCTGCTATCTGGGGGAAAGGCGACTACAGGGCTTTACACCCTCAAAACCCGCACTATAACAAGCAACATCTCTGCCTGAACATCTGGTGCATGTCTGGAAGGAAGAAGGGACCAAAGAAGCGCCGCTCTCAGAGCCATCTTACCACTTATTTACTCCGGTCCCAGGAGAAACACAGCAAGATGTCCCAAAATGGCGCTGGCACCATGCTGCCTCAGAAAGGCCCCTCTTCTGCAAACGAAGTCTCCTTGATCAACTCAAACTGTGAGTACAACTCTCCTCACATAACACAGACAGGAATCACCAAGGCAGACTTAGAGGACAGCCTAGCAGCCATATATGAGAAATTGGCAGACAAGATACACAGAGAAGTCAGTAACTCCACAAACGCCCTAACACAGGAAATATCAGCCCTAGGGAATCGCACAGATATTTTGGAGACTAAACATGACGAACTGACCCTCGCACATAATGATTTAAGAAAAGACTATGAAACATTAGCGGAGAATTTTGCGTATGTGCAAACGCAGGTCGAAGACCTTGATAACAGAAACAGAAGGAATAACTTACGCATCCGCGGTGTCCCAGAAACAACAACTGACATACACACCGCCATG
>BLSH010226001.1:596246-625151 GCA_018402905.1 Glandirana rugosa
CCCCCCCCCCCCCCCCGCTCTGCATAGCATATCAGTTTTATTATGCCTAGTGCAAGAAGTTAGACCTGGTTCCCTGCTGGGACCTTCGGTTCCCCAGAACTTTTTCTTCTTTTGGACTTCAAGATATCTGATGAAGACTGCTATCAAGTAGCCGGCTGGGGCATAGAGGATATCTCGAATCCTGAAACTTCCCCAGCACGGCTGACCAATGCGAGCTACCCTTAGCCTTGGCGGGGTCCGCCGCATCGTACCCGTTCCGTGCGGGAGGCTAGTGGGTGACCCCCACTCGCGTCCAGTGACCCGGCTGTGCTCGCGTCCGGGGGCGCTTGGCCTGCAGCATCCCTCCCCATCAGATGGGAGGAAGGTCTGTTACCGGATGGCTACCCGCTATGCCCATCGGATTGGTGAGTGACCCCCTTCTCTGCCCCCCCGGGGTGCAGAGGGGGGGCTGGGCGTTTTGGTGGAGTGGGCCGGCCGGTGGAGGGTTTCTAGGCTACAGGTCCCCTTGCTGTTTTGGTCTGTTGTCGCCTCCTCCTACACCCCCCCTCCCCCGCACCGCACCCTGCTCTAAAAAAAGGCATGCGGCGATCCACCGCCATTTTGCGGGGTTCGCTGCCATTTTGCCATAGCCGTGGCCATTTTGTGGGCTATTTTGGCCTCTAGTGATGGACTGGCGGCCATTTTGCCGTAGTCGCGGCCTGTGTGGACAGGCTTTGGCCTCTTGTGACCGCTCGGCGGCCATGTTTGATGTGCCTGGTGATGAAAACGTGCGGCTGGCACCGTTTTCTTCCTCTTTCCTCTGGGACAGCGTGGAGGGCACAGGGCAGCGAAGGCTCATGACAGGCGGTCAAAAGCACTCCTACTGGGATGCAGCGCTTGAAGGGCAATATACGAAGCAAGTATAGCTGGGCTCTCAGCGGTGGGTGCAGTCCTCCTGGATATCTCCCGGTTGCTCTGTGGGGTAGTGGTGGGGCTGCATTGTGGGGGTGTCGAGGCCTACTTGGCCTAGCAGTGACCGGTGGCAATGGCGGCTGAACCTGCGGGTTCTTCCCAGGAGGAGTCGGTGGAAGTGAAACCTGCGCTGGGCCCTATGGTTCCCCTGGATCAGTTAAGGTCTATATTGGGGGAATTTTTTCCCCGGAAGGCGCCGTGCCATGCTAAGGGGGTGGCTAAAAAGTGTCCGGTGGGTGCAGGAAGTGGTGTCCTCAGGATACAGGATAGAGTTCAGCACTCTACCCCCAGACAGGTTCTTCCCATCGAACTTGAGACTCCCGCAGGGGCGTCGAGAGGCTCTCCTAGGTGCTGTTCAGACGCTCTCCGAACAGGGTGTGATTGTGCCGGTGCCTCCGCTGGAAAGGTTCCGCGGCTTCTATTCAAACCTATTTGTGGTGCCCAAAAAGGGTGGGGTCAGGCCAGTTCTGGATCTAAAAGCGCTAAACCACTTTGTGAGGGCGCGAAAATTCAGGATGGAATCTGTCAGTTCGGTCGTGGCCGCCCTGCACCAAGGGGACTTCATGGCGTCTCTGGATATCAGGGACGCGTATCTCCATGTTCCCGTTTGTCCCCGGCACCAGCGCTTTTTGCGCTTTGCGGTGGGGGATCTACATTACCAATTTGTGGCACTTCCCTTCGATCTGGCCTCGGCTCCTCAGGTATTCACCAAGCTGGTGGCTCCGGTGCTGGCGCTATGGAGGCAGAGAGGCATTGCGGTGGTAGCATACCTTGACGATTTACTCCTGCGAGCGGAGTCTGCTTCGGCCCTGGAGGAGAATGTGGCTATCACCATGGCCTCATTGAAAGACTTCAGCTGGCTGATCAACCTGCAGAAGTCAACGTTGACCCCGTCCTGTCGACTGGAATATCTGGGTCTGATTCTGTACACGGAGCAGGCGAAGGTGTTCTTACTTCCAGCCAAGTTACTAGCACTGCAAGCAGTGGTGCGAACCCTGCTGTCACACCAGTGGTCCTCCTTACGGTTCTGTATGCGGGTGTTGGGGCTCATGGTCTCAGCCTTCGAGGCGATACCCTACACCCAGAGTCACAGTCGGCTCCTACAGCGAGCGATTCTGTCACGGTGGGACAAGTCTCCGCTGTCCCTGGACCAGCTGATCAGATTGGATCATCAGACCAGAGGATCGTTGACCTGGTGGCCTCGGGCCCCAGCTCTAACGTTGGGGAAGTTGTTTCTCCCCCTGAATTGGTCGATAGTCACGACGGACGCCAGACTATCGGGCTGGGGGGGGGTCCTGGCGCAGCTGTCTGCTCAGGGCCATTGGTCGGTGCAGGAAGCCCACCTTCCCATAAATGTGCTGGAGTTGAGGGCGATCAGGCTCTGCCTCTCCCACTGGACGGTAAGGCTGTGCAGCCTCCCGGTTCGGGTTCAGTCGGACAACTCCAGGGCGGTGGCGTACGTGAACCATCAGGGTGGAACGAGGAGCTCGGCAGCGGCTGTGGAAGCGGCTCTCATTCTGAGATGGGCAGAACTTCACATGCCGGCGATCTCCGCCATTTACATTCCGGGCATAGAAAATTGGCAGGCGGACTTTCTCAGTCGCCAGATGCTGTATCAGGGGGAATGGTCCCTACATCCAGAGGTGTTCTGGCAGATTTGCCACAAGGGGGGCACGCCAGACGTGGACCTCATGGCGTCCAGGTTCAATCACAAGGTGCAGACCTTCGTGTGCAGAACAAGGGACCCGTTGGCGGCCGCCACGGACGCGTTGGTAGCGCCTTGGGGTCGGTATCGGCTCCTGTACTCCTTCCCTCCCATCAAGCTTCTACCGCGGCTACTGCGCAGGGTGGAAGCGGAGGGGATTCCGACATTCCTGGTAGCTCCAGATTGGCCTCGGCTCCCTTGGTACGCCGACGTGGTACGGATGGTGACAGATGTTCCCTGGCGTCTTCCGCTACGCAAAGATCTGCTGTCACAGGGGCCCACCCGACACCCTGCTTTACCCTCGCTGGCTTTGACGGCTTGGCTATTGAGTCCCAGGTGTTGAAGGATAGGGGTGTCTCTGACTCTGTGATCCCTACCATGCTTAAGGCACGCAAGTGTATTTCGTGCAAGATATATCATCGCACTTGGAAGGCCTATATTGCCTGGTGTGAAGCGGGGGGTTGGAATCCCCGCTGTTACGTTGTGTCCCGGGTGCTGGCTTTTTTGCAGCAGGGCCTGGATAACAAATTGGCATTGAGTACTCTCAAGGGTCAGATTTCGGCTCTGGCGATTCTCTCTCAACGTCCTATGGCGTCACATTCGCTGATACGTACATTTGTACAGGGGGTACGCCATGTGGCTCCTCGGGTACGGTCGCCTTTGGCGCCGTGGGATTTGAATTTGGTACTTTCTGTACTACAGAGACCGCCATATGAAAAATCAGGGATATTCCCTTACAATTGCTGTCGCAAAAGGTGGCTTTCTTTGTGACCATTACATCCGCTAGGCGGGTGTCTGAGTTGGCAGCGTTGTCCTGTAGGTATCCCTACTTGGTCCTTCATAGGGACAAGGCGGTCCTGCGGCCTTCCCCTTCATTTCTGCCGAAGGTGGTTTCCTCTTTTCACATTAATGAAGATATTGTTCTCCCTTCATTATGTCCGTACCCGTCACATCCCAAGGAGATTGAGTTGCATTCTCTGGATTTCGTGAGGGCTTTGTGGGTGTATTTGGCGGCTACAGCTTCTTTTCGGAAGTCTGATGCGTTGTTTGTGCTGACAGAAGGCCCGCACAAAGGGTTGGCGGCCTCGTCGGCTACTCTTTCCCGTTGGATCAGGCAGACCGTGACCCATGCGTATACTGTTCGGGGCAAAGTTCCCCCTTTTCCGGTCATGGCTCATTCCACCAGGGCAGTTAGTACTTCCTGGGCTTTCAGACACCAGGCTTCGGTGTCCGAGGTGTGCAAGGCGGCTACTTGGGCCTCAGTGCACACTTTTGCTAAGTTTTACAAAGTTGATGTGTCAGCATCCGCGGATGCTGCTTTTGGCTGTAAAGTTTTACAGGCGGCAGTCTAGGCGCAGCTTGCGCCTCCTGAGAGGATTCTGTTGGGTACAGTTGTTGTTGTTTACCCACCGCTCTTGAATGACACTGCTTTGGGACATCCCCACTTGTCAATGAAGGGCTGCGTCCGTCAGTGAACGTAGGAGAAAATAGGATTTTATTAAGAACTTACTGTAAAATCCTTTTTTCTCTGAGTTCACTGACAGACGCAGCACCCACCCCTCTGTGTTGCGTTTCTACGGCTTGTTACGAACTGATATGCTATGCAGAGCAGGGGGGTTATATGCTGGATTGAGGATGGCCCCCTGGGAGGGGCCAGCTTGCTTTTTTTCTATTTGCCTAGTCTACTCCTAGTAGGGTGTGCATAAACCCCACTTGTCAATGAAGGGCTGCGTCTGTCAGTGAACTCAGAGAAAAGGATTTTACGGTAAGTTCTTAATAAAATCCTCTTTTTCTGTAGCCTTCTCTGTTGCTCTCCTGCTCCTTGGTCAGAACTCCTCCGTGTGTTGTAAGAGGGGTTCTTTCCACTTCCCGAGCCTCCAGGCCCAAGGTCACCCCCCAGACTGGTGACTCCCTCAAGGCCTCCGCAACACCTGCTCCAGCTCTTCCACCTGACACTCTCCTCCCCCCACTGGGCAGACCACAATATTTAAGGAGGCCTGCCTCCTGCCAATCCACTGCTTAACATACCTCAGAAAGCCTTGTGTTTTATTTCCATCCCCTTTTCCAGATCATTCTGAAGAAAAGGGGAGCAGTAACCAAGGGCTGTTCCTTCCTGCAATCTCCAGCTCTTCCAAAGCCACTTCCTTGCCCAAATCAAAACAATCAGGCCTGCACATCAGTCAGTCCTGAGTAAATTTGCCTCTCCTATTGAAAAAACTATCACCTATCTACAATGGGGGTGCTACACAGGTTACCAGTTTAGAGGGAAACACAAGCTCTGGCATTAGATTTGTTGCTCTCACTTTGTCGTTCGCAGCAATACCTCACATGTGTGGTTCAATCACTGTCTACATTTAAAAAAAAAAAAAATCAACTGTATTACTATCACAAGGGAACCACAACAGCTTTATTGAGAGATCTGGTATCTGTTAGACCCCTGATCCATCATCTGCCCTCCAAGGCAGCTGATCAAACACAGGTAGGTTTGAAGGGCTGCAAAACTGGGACCTACTCCATATTAGGTGGGTGGTCATGTTACGGTTGGTGTTCACAATGTTATGGCTCATCGTTGTAATGTTTTAGGGGTATTAAGTAATCTTCAGGCTTAAAATTACTTTTTAACCACTTAAGGACTAACCCATGTACATTTACATTTGATTGCTGATGTCGGCTCTGGGGCACGTGCGCACCACCAGAGCTGCCCTCCCGCTGTGATTGGTTCCAGCGGGAGCCAGTCAGTGGGTCCGGCACCCGCGTTGTCCGCCGGGACCCGCCGATCGTTAAGAGGAGAGACAGAATGGCGGTCTGCCTATGTAAACAAGGCAGACCGCCGTTCTGTGAGGGAGGAAAATGGAGATTTTGTGTTTCTGCTAAGTAGAAACACGGATCTCTGTTTTCCACCAATGTCAGCATTCCCCCCACAGTTAGAAAGCACTCCTTAGGAACATCCCCTGATGTTAACCCCTTGCCTGCCAGTGTCATTTATACAGTGACAGTGCATTCTTTTTAGCACTGATCACTGTATTGGTGTCACCAGTCCCCATAAGCATCACTTTGTGTCAGATTTGTCCGCCTCAATGTCGCAGTCCCGCTAAAAATTGCTGATCGCCAACATTACTTGTAATTAAAATAAAAATAAAAAAGTTCATATATCTATCATAGTTTGTAAATGCGATCACTTTTGCACAAAACAATCAATATACGCTTATTGAGATTTTTTTTTACTAAAAATATGTAGCAGAATACATATTGACCTAAACTGATGAAGAAATTAAATTTTTTTAATTGGGTATGTTTTATAGCAGAAAGTAAAAAATTATTATTATTTTTTTTTTTTTCAAAATTGTCGCTCTTTTTTTATTAATAGCGCAAAAAATAAAAAACGCAGAGGTGATCAAATACCACCAAAAGAAACCTCTATTTGTGGGGAAAAAAGGGACACAAATTTTGTTTGGGTACAGCGTCTCACGACCGCGCAATTGTCAGTTTAACAGCGCAGTGCCGTTTTGCAAAAAAAGGGCCTGGTCAGGAAGGGGGTAAAACCTTCCAGGGCTGAAGTGGTTAAATAAAATTAAAAAAAAACCCTCAAAAATGGCTCTGGCAGCAAAAGGATTAGGTTCTTGGCTGAAGTTGTTTAAAAATGTATGTTACCAAACATATCAATGAAAATACATTTATCTTTTAAATTTCAGATTTCTTTTTACAACAAAGAATGTTTCAGGATGAAGCTCTTGTTACGTCTGCTGCATCTGACAGTCTGTGGACTCACTCCGTGTTTTCACTGATCCCAGCATGGATGAAGAGAGCTCTATTTAGACGAGCCGCACCCCAACCCCAGGTATGCAGACAACAAGAACGAATAATGTAAAGAATAATATATTATCCATTATCTGCCTAAAGAGTTGTATTTCTAACCTTCCAGTCTTGGGAATTACACAGCCCTACTAGAAAGCTTAGCCAGGTTGTTGACCTCTCTTTTCTCTACTGCTGTTAGGCAGTACAGTATGGTCACCTCCCAAACCTAAGCCTGTGTGCAAAGGAGCAGAAGAAGACTGATAAGGTTATCACTTCCTCCTGTACCACATATTCATGCTGCAGAGGCTCCTAGGGCAACTTATGTACAAACAGCCTGCTGGAAAATTTCTCTTGATCCGTACCACCAGCTATACCCGGCGGTGCTGATCAGTGTATTCTGGAAACAGAGAAGTCTCCACTGTCAGAATACAATAGCGCAGCAGCAGGAATTCCCCCGTCTACACCAAGTGTGTGGATGGGGTAATCGAGTCAATTTCTTTTGTTCAACCTGCTGGTTGAGCGAGAAAAAATGACTCGTGTGGCTACTGTGTCCATGCCTCCCAGTTCTTCTGCCTTATCACCATGTCACACAACCTTCTGATGAAGACTACAAGTGGCTGTTTCAAGACACATTACGCAGGAGTGGACCCATAGGTGTGTGCAGCCTATTGCGTTAGGGTGTGGACCCCAAAGCTCAAATACATGTGAACGCCACCTGCTGTCACAGGGAGGAGGCTCTGGTGGTGGGGGAGGCAGTTGATTAGGAGTATATTACGTTACACCCTAAATACGGTTGTAACGTATTCCTAAGGTTGAACCTAGCTTTTAATATAATGGGGCATTTACACTGGCCACAGGCACCTCCGGCCACCTACCTGGTGAGGTCCTTGGATAATGCTAATGCACATGGGGTGATTAGGGTGTGCCCAGGCACACCCTGTGAGCACACGTATGAATTGGCCACTGTTGTCACCATCCGAAAAACTGGAGCTCTGAGAAAGGCCACGCAGCCATAGCTGGAGTGCTCATGGACAGGAAATGGCTGCAAATAGACTGCAGGAAATCAGCAGCAGTGATATACAACAAGGGATGAAAAAGAAGGTGAAAACCGTATTGTATAAAAAAAAAAAAAAAACTAGCAATTTTTTTTTTTTGATTCAGTGGGTGTTTAAATAAATTTGACTGAATCTTGAGCTCAGAAGGAGTTTGTTTAACCCTGTAAATACCCCTCAGAATTATAAAGGTGCATCTTATTTTCATTGCCCCAGGCGCACGCCAGTCTTACAGCAGCCCTGGAGCCATTCTGTTGCCTTGAGTGCTGAATGCGCTGGTGTCTCTAGTTCAGCCATTAGTTAACCGACCTGTAAAGTATCAGAGCAGTTCCTGCTATTTTGTTATCCCAATTTGTATTTTTTTTACCCTCCAATTCAGTAGAATGCGGATAACATTTTTCCGTTTGCAACTTATAAATAAATTTATTAGTTTCTGCTTTTCGGTCAGGGAAGCCATCCTTTGAGACCCCCCGGAGGCATCCAGATAGCTATTCCCTACCAGCTGGTCATAGGATTTCTCTCTGTATTTTCTGACTGCTTTCATAGTTGTCATGCTGCTAATAGGATTGTGAACTCCGAGTCAAAGCAGCAATATGGCATTGATGTGCTGTGTCAGATCTCTGTGCACCTTAATAACCAAGATCATGGAGAAAGAGAAGATTTTATGACGTATTTTGGAAAGGGAATGAACTTTGCACACTGTATCCACGATGTGTAACAATGCCATTCTTAAAGGGCCTTGAAAAAGTATTTATACCCCTTGAAATTTTCCACATTTTGTCATGTTACAACCAAAAACATAAATGTATTTTATTGGGAATTTATGTGATAGACCAACACAAAGTGGCACATACAGTATCTCACAAAAGTGTGTACACCCCTCCACATTTTTGTAAATATTTTATTATATCTTTTCATGTCACAGCACTGAAGAAATTACACTTTGCTACAATGTAAAGTAGTGAGTGTACAGCTTGAATAACAGTGTAAATTTGCTGTCCCCTCAAAATAACTCAACACACAGCCATTAATGTCTAAACCGCTGGCAACAAAAGTGAGTACACCCCTAAGTGAAAATGTCCAAATTGGGCCCAATTAGTCATTTTCCCTCCCTGATGTCATGTGACACGTTAGTGTTACAAGGTCTGAGGTGTGAATGGGAAGCAGTTGTGTTAAATTTAGTGTTATCGCTCCTCACTCTCTCATACTGGTCACTGGAAGTTCAACATGGCACCTCATGGCAAAGAACTCTCTGAGGATCTGAAAAAAGAATTGTTGCTCTGCATAAAGATTGCCTAGGCTATAAGAAGATTGCCAAGACCCTGAAACTGAGCTACGGCACGGTGGCCAAGACCATACAGTAGTTTAACAGGACAGGTTCCACTCAGAACAGTCCTCGCCATGGTCGACCAAAGAAGTTGAGTGCACATGCTCAGCGTTTATATCCAGAGGTTGTCTTTGGGAAATAGACAGATGAGTGCTGCCAGCATTGCTACAGAGGGGGGTCAGCCTGTCAGTGCTCAGACCATACGCTACACACTGCATCAAATTGGTCTGCATGGCTGTCGTCCCAGTAGAAAGCCTCTTCTAAAGATGATGCGCAAGAAAGCTTGCAAACAGTTTGCTGAAGACAAACAGACTAAGGACATGGATTACTGGAACCATGCCCTGTGGTCTGATGAGAACAAGATAAATTTATTTGGTTATGATGGTGCCAGGCGTGTGTGGAGGCAACCAGGTGAGGAGTACAAAGACAAGTGTGTCTTGCCTACAGTCAAGCATGGTGGTGGGAGTGTCATGGTCTGGGGCTGCATGAGTGCTGCTGGCACTGGGGAGCTACAGTTCATTGAGGGAACCATGAATGCCAACATGTACTGTGACATACTGAAGCAGAGTATGATCCCCTCCCTTCGGAAACTGGGCCACAGGGCAGCATTCCAAGATAACGACCCCAAACACACTTCCAAGATGACCACTGCCTTGCTAAAGAAGCTGAGGGTAAAGGTGATGGACTAGCTAAGCATGTCTGCAGACCCAAACTCTATTGAACATCTGTGGGACATCCTCAAACGAAAGGTGGAGGAGCGCAAGGTCTCGAACATCCCCCAGCTCCGTGATGTCATCATGGAGGAGTGGAAGAGGACTCCATTGGCAACCTGTGAAGCTCTGGTGAACTCCATGCCCAAGAGGGTTAAGGCAGTCCTGGAAAATAAGGGTGGCCACACAAAATATTGACACTTTGGGCCCTATTTGGACATTTTCACTTTCACACATTCCATATTCACTTTTGTTGCGAGCAGTTTAGACATTAATGGCTGTGTGTTGAGTTATTTTGAGGGGACAGCAAATTTACACTGTTATACAAGCTGTACACTCACTACTTTACATTGTAGCAAAGTGTAATTTTTTCAGTGTTGTCACATGAAAAGTTATAATAAAATATTTACAAAAATGTGAGGGGTGTACTCATTTTTGTGCGATACTGTATTTAGACTTTTCTCCATACTTGTTCCTTGTCAGTGTCTCAGTCAGCTTGAACGCCAGACAGTTGGCATTTAATAGTAGATAATAAAGACAGCCACTTTATTTCTCTAATGAAAGGTTCTTCTTTAACCTCTTGCCAAGCATTTATGTTGCGGCAAAGAGGATGGGCTTTAACATCCACACCCCGTACATAGGCATCTGTAGGTGGCAGAGGTTTCTTGTGTTAAGAGCATCCTCACTGTGCGCTCCCAACACAGTGATCAAGCTGTCAAAGACCGCTCCAGGTCACTAATAATGATTGTGAGCTGGTCTCTGACATGCAAATAACTCTACTGCTTTACCCTGAATCCTGGTAGGTTTGCCCTCACTATATTCATACAGCCTTGCCATTCCCTGGCAGGAAGAATAGCTTGTAGTGGGCTGAGGGATGTAATAGTGGGCTGGGCCTGGAATAGCAGGGTTCTTTTCCTGTGGGACCTTGTCCTCTGGGCACATAGCTGCAGTTTAGAAGAGGCCATCTGGCTCCCAAACTCCACTTAGAGCTAGGGGACCCATGTCCAGAGCTCCTGAAAGCAATTGAAGGAAGTCCACAGAGGATCTAACCTGGAGGCACTCAGCATGGAAGCTGGCTGGTACTGCAGGAAAGCATTCAAGTACCCAGGGCACAATGAGTACAAACCTAAAAAGATCCTAGAGACTGTCTTTGCAAACTTTTATGAAAGCTATTTCAAGTTTGCCGGCTAAGGTCTTACTTTTGCAATGGAGTCCTCTGAGCTGCAGTTCACTAGTCACTAACGTCATGAGGGTGGCTGCACCCTAAAGAGATAGAGGACACTCTCTAATTAATTAGAAAATCTATTAACTTTTGTACTATTTCTGGAGTATTTCAAGGCTCAGTATGCACCCTACCCAAGTTTAAAAAGCAAATCTAATAAATACACTTTCTGCCCGGTTCTCGTGAAGAGAGACTGGGAAGCCATGTGCCTGTCTGGGAGGCGCACTGCCTCCATCCAGAGTTCCCATTCAGACTTCAGACAGTGTAGTGTATTGTCTGGCACTTCATGACTGTTAGCTTTGATTTCAGAGTTTACTATTTATCTCCATTTGTTTTTGACCCCCCTTCCACTATGTCTACGTTTTTCATCTGTGGCCCTTCTGCTCAGTGCAGTTCCTTGGAGGTGGGGTGTCTTAGCTCCTGTACTGAATGGCAGTCATACATTAGTGCAGGAATACTGGGCTCCCAGGGCTGTGTACATAACATCATGCGCTTGCAGGAAGTGGTCTGAATGATGTTGGCTGGCATTCAACACTGAAGACCAGTGACAGTATTGGTTGAACTGGTCTTTTTTCAACCAGACTAACAAAGTAACTATGACAGCAGCTGGACGGAGTGGACCTTTTGTGGGGGACAACTTCAGAATGAAGACCAAGTACTGCAATGAAAGCTGTATTTTTTAATTTTTTTTTTCATCTTCAGGGAACCATTTTTACTATCAATGGACCCTAGAGTTCTGCTTTAAACTCTATTTTGGCTCCAGGCACCTCTAGAAACCCCTATCTTCTGCTGCTTAAGCTATTAATATTATTACTAAAAGTTAGTGTGGGGATGGGGTTGCATGGTTCTATCTCTTCACATATACTGATTTGACCTAGCACGCTACACTGTCTGCTCCTTGGTAATGGTGTTCTTCTCCATGTTGCTTCACATTTGCACCTTTCTCCTGAGACATGTTCTACTTTTCCATGTTCTCGGTACTCGGGCATTTTATGACAGACATTCGTGTGCGTTACGCCAACATCTTTAACACAGCTCACTGAGCCCTGATATAGATTTCCAGGGACATTTATCATGCTAGTGTCGGTTGAAAGCTAGGCAAGTTCAGAGCTTTGTCTATTGTTTTTTCCCCAAAGTATGATCTTTATTTCTGAAGGGCATGTGTTGATTTATTCACATGTAGATACATAAATGGATATATGCATAATGCACAACTGCACACTTAATGTTGTTTTGCAGCAAAACTAATTTGTAAAGTCTTCCATTTAGTGCAATGCAAAAATACAAATATGAACTATTGTCATTTTTCTATTTACTGGTAGAGAGATGCTCTGTACCTTCCTTGTTAACAAACCTTTGGCAGTGGCTAAGCTGCCATTATGTACAGTAAAGTGTTGTATACTCTGTCATACCTTTTAGCTTGAGTTTGTTGGTGTTCTCAGATTTGTTTCCCAGCCAGGCTCACATGGGGGTGAGGGGAGACATATGAGGTTTAAAAAACAGCGCTCACTGCTTTAAATGAAGTGGAGTGATGGTACCACTCTATAACATAATCACCACAGCTGCACTCTATAACATGAAATACCAAACTGCTAGTTAAACATCTAGAAACATAGTTGCGCTGTGTGATTAAAGCTTATAAAACATACATTGTGTTCTTAAAAAAAACATAAATAAAGTTGTGAAAAAATAATTAAGTCCACAAATTAAATCTTGGGACCACGTAAATGGATCCAATCCACAGTGCTCACAAAATCGTGTCCCTCATTCATGAATATGACAGCAACAAATTATGATCAGTGAGCTTTACCACCTGAGTACATTCAGCCTCTTACCAGAAAGACAGACCCTAAACCCTAGAAGGTCTGACATAGCATGAAGATGTAAAACAATGGGTCATCCGATCAAAGGACATCAAACGGCGCTCCACATTGGGATGAGACTGTATAGTCCTCCTCCTGTATCTCTAGGTAGCTCAATCAAGAAGGGAGACATCCAATAGTGTATTGCTGTTTCAAATTTAATAAGAATAAAAAAACTACTTACAAATTGCTTCGCTGGTAATCATACAAAGCATTAGAAAATGCTGCTGGTGCCGGCTCCAGCAAAGCATGGGTGACGTCAGCACAAGCTCCGCCCTGACATACGCTTCGTCTAAACAGACGCTGTCAAGGGGATCAGCTTCAACCTGATCCTTAGGAAGTCTCTCTTCTTGATTGAGCCACCTAGAGATACAGGAGGAGGACTATACAGTTTCATCCCTGCGTTTTGATGTCCTTTTAATCAGATGACCCATTGTTTTACATCTTCATGTTATCAGACCTCCTATACCTTGGGGTCTGCCTTTCTGGTAAGAGGATGGATGTACATCGGTGGTGGGCTCACTGATCACAATTTGTTGCTGTCACATTCATGAATGATGGACAGAGCACTATGGATTGGATCCGTTTATGTGGGCTCAAGATTTGATTTGTGGACATGATTTATTATTTTTTCGCGTTCGTACAACAGGAATTGGATGAGCAAACTAGAAAACTTTTGTTGTACAACAAGTGGTGGTACGACCATTGTATCGTGTGTACAGAGAAGCTGGGCCAAAAAGTTGTACTGTGCAAAACACGCATGCTCAGAAGTCAGGAACGCCCGGAAGTGTCCATTCTGGGAAACCTGTGTTCCTAATTCACAAATCACATTCACCTGAACTTCCTCTTTATACGCTCGTAACACGTCACTACGTTTGGCTTGGTTGTACGATCGCTTAGGGCATGTCAGTATGCAAGATACAACGGCCAACATACGATTTGGGCTGTTCGACCGTCGCACCGTGTGTACGAAGCTTTACAGTTTTTTTTTTTCTTTCTAAAGCAGCTATAGCCTGTCCCCTGGCAGCATGCTGCAGAGTGGGACCCTTGCTTTCTGTGGGGAAGCAGTGACCTCTCTGCAGAGGTACAACACGTTCCCTGCTGAGTCAGAGCCAGAGCGCTGCAGACAGCAAAAGCATGAGCATGTTATTATTGCCTGCCTTGTGCAATATTTTTGCACAGAGCAGCCCCCATCCTCCTCTTTTTGGGTCCCCCATCTGCTCTCTGGGCTCTTTCCCTCTGTCAAGTACCCGCATAGCAAACCGCCTGCTATGGGGGCACTGTGTGTGCTTCTTCCTGAGCCATCTCTGTGTGCCCATTGACACACACAGAGTGGCTTGGCCCCATTAGCTGTGATTGATAGCAGCAGGAGCCAATGGCTCCCGGTGCTGCCTATCTGTCCAACAAGCTCTAACGAGCAGGGCCCTCTGATTCCTCTTGTACCAAATTGTGATGTAACTGTACTGTCTGCCTTCATTTTTGTAAATTGCAAACTGCTGACGCTATATAAATCCTGTATTAAAATAATAATAATAATAAGGAGTGAGAGAGCTGCTGGTCTTGTGCACAGCTCTGGATCGAGATTGGGCTCAGGTGCGGGATGACGCTTGGTGGTTAAGCGAAACGCGTTGACGTCATTTCCTGGCCGTCCACATCCTCTGACGTCACGTCTGCCATAGGTGGAACGCACGCCAACCTAACGCCGCACACAGCCTGTTTTGAGGCTAGAATGAGAGTAGCATCCATCATCTTGTGAGTAATTTCTATGGTTTTGCGCAATAAACATTTTAAACGTTACTTCACTATGGAGGCTATCTCTTTCCTTTCCATGCACCTTTGATTTATTGGAGCCCGGTCTGCAATGAAATTGTGAAGGGGGTTCTGTGCCGCTGGAAATATGATCCATACATAGCCTGACACTAGGATTAAGCACTACTGACCCCCAGACTGAAAAGCTGGGGGTCCATTAATTCTGGTGAGTGGGGTCACCTAAGGGGATCGTCACTGAACAGCACGGAGCACCTTTATTATTTGTTTGCACGTTTTTTGAGCACGGAGCACTTTATATGGACTATTCAATGATTATAACACGGAGCACTTTATTTGGATGGACTATATAATGGTTTATCTATTATAGTAATTTGTTTTGGTAAACACATACATACACTTTTAACCTACTGGCTTTTGTTTGTCAATCCACAGGGAATTTATACTGGCCTCTCGAGCCAGTTTGCTTATATATAATTTATGTAGAAAGGTGTTTGTTGGTCAAGTTTATAATTTGGGGTGCACATTTTGCAAAATATTTTCAGTATTTATTAGCACCAGTTTACAGTGTATTGTTATAATAACAGTTCTTCACATATAATTTTGGTACATATGATTTTTAGTATATATTAATAGGGTGGCGCAGTTGATTTATTGTGTGAATACCAGCTATAGGTTACCCCATTGGTACCTGTTTAAACAGCAGCCCCCAGGATACTCCACTTTCCCTTAAACTTTGGCAGGTTGAGGAGAGAGTTAAGTGCCTAAAAACTGTATAATCACAAACCATAGCGCGGATAAATTAACAACATACAGATTTTATCACCTCTCAGAATATTGAACACCAGCCGCCACTGACCCAAACGCACACTGTCTACTAGAGCTGCACAATTATGGCCAAAATGAGAATCATAATTTTTTTGCTTCGAATAAAGATAGCGATTCTCTTACGATTCTCGTTGGGTAACATCTTACATAAACAAAAAAATTGGGCTAACAGCACTGTTTAGTTTTTTTTTTAAAGTGTATTTTTTCCTAACAAATTTTGTTTGAAAGACCGCTGCGCAAACACCGTGTGACATAAAATATTGCAACAACTGCCATTTTATTCTCTAGGGTCTCTGCTAAAAAAATATATAATGTTTGGGGGTTCTAAGTCATTTTCTTACAGAAAATACTGGATTTTTACTTGTAAGCAACAAATGTCAGAAAAGATTTAGTCTTTAAATGGTTAAACTAAACTTCTATACATAGGAGTAAATTCCTTTGAGAAGTAGAAACATTGTATATCTTTGCTTCTTTTATCAGCAATGATCTCAGACTTAGCAGTCTGCCCAGATAGGAGAGACTCAAGTCGCTCCGACTTAGAAAAAGCTTCCTGGGGAGACTTCAGGCGACTTGCATTAACTTCCATTACAGTCAAGTCACGCTGAGTCGCCCCGCAAGTCGGACTCCATTAACTGCACTGAAAATTGTGGTAATGCGCGATGGAGATCGCAGGGGTGGTGAATCGAGATTGCGATTTTATTACAATTAATCGTGCAGCTATACTGTCTACATTTGGGGCTATTCACCTGCCCCACACAGCTGTCAAATGGGAAAAATCTGCCGTATCTGTGCAGCCGCTGCATCCTAATAGTCATTTGCGGGATGGCCTGCATGGAGATGTATCCTCACCACCTCTGAAAAGCAACCTGAACATGGATAGCTTTTCAGAGGAGCGTCAGTCCCTGACGCACATGTGAATGAGCCCTTAGTCTGGGGCTGCATTGACTTGCTTCTTCTACCAGTAAAAGACCTCTCCACAATTTGGGGACTGGTTGCAGTAAATACCTCCCAGGAGTTCTATCCCTCCCTACTCTGTTCAGAATGAAAACTTTATTCTGCAGAGATACTTTGCCTATAAATCCAACTTCCACTTTCCATAAAGCTTCTTTAAAAAAAAAAAACTGATTATTAGGAATACCTGCACTCATCCTTTCCTCTTTGATCTTGAACAAAATAATGCATGTTCTTGTCAAAGCGAATAATTTGCTTTCTCGTCAGTGGAAATCAATAAGTAATTTTCTGCCGTTCTCTTTCATGGCTGGTTGGACAGAGCTGCTCTTACAATGCGAATATTTACATTGCGGCTTTCAAGCGAGTTTTATGGTTCCATATTTGAGCCTTTGATTGGAGTTTAATGGCCCCGCGCTTTTTATCTTATTGCGGTACTCTCAGACAGAAATTGAAAATGTCATCACAGTTTTGTCTTCTGTCGTTTGTTACGTGAGGTCACAATAAATTGCGATTGTGTTAGCAGATATAACCAAATCACTTCGAGATTTTCACCTGCCGTAACCCCTTTTACCATATTATCTACGCAAAGCTTGGCACTTAAAGGGAATCGATCACAACTGGGCTGATGCAAGAATATGGCTTTAATGCTGAAAATCAAGGGGATTTAGGCTGCATTCACATCTCGGGGGTTCAGAATCGCAACAAATCTGCCCACGATTTCAAAGCAGCGAGGTGTGAATGACAAATCGCAGTAAGCTCATTTGAATGGCACCTAAAATCGTGATGCGATTCTGCCGCAATTGTTGCACGATAAATAGCACTGCAATCGCGGCGACCTACATCACGTGAAACATGTCGCCCGCAGCAATTGTGGCAGAACCGCACTGCGGTTTTGGTTGCCATTCAAATGAATGGCATGTCAAATGTGCTTTCTGCGATCTGTCATTCACACCTCGCCGCTTTGAAATCACAGGTAGAATTGTGGCAAAATTGCCTGCGATTCAAAACGCTGTGATGTGAATGGAGTCTGAAAGAATAGAAATGATTGCTGCTCTGTATTGATTAGTTGATAAATATATTTTTTTTCTTCAAGTGGTATTAAATCCAAAACAAAAAATTTAATATCGCAGCTTACCAATCATTACAGTGAGGGAAAAAAATATTTGATCCCCTGCTGATTTTGTACGTTTGCCCACTGACAAAGAAATGATCAGTCTATAATTTTAATGGTAGTTTTATTTTAACCATGAGAGACAGAATAACAACACAAAAATATCTAGAGAAATGCATTTCAAAAAAGTTATAAATTGATTAGCATTTTAATGAGTGAAATAAGTATTTGACCCACTTCTTCACAAAACATGACTTAGTACTTGGTGGCAAAACCCTTGTTGGCAATCACAGAGGTCAGACGTTTCTTGTAGTTGGCCACCAGGTTTGCACATCTCAGGAGGGATTTTGTCCCACTTTGTAGACCCTCTCCATGTCATTACAGTTTTTTTTTTTTTTTTTTGAGGCTGACGTTTGGTAACTCGAACCTTCAGCTCCTTCCCATATTTTCTGTGGGATTAAGGTCCGGAGACTTGCTAGGCCACTACAGGGCCTTAATGTGCTTCTTCTTGACGACTCCTTTTGTGGCCTAGGTCATGTGTTTTGGGTCATTGTCATGCTGGAATACCCATCCAGGACTCATTTTCAATGCCCTGGCTGAGGGAAGGTTTGATGGTACATGGCCCCGTCCATCGTCCCTTTGATGCGGTGAAGTTGCCCTGTCCCTTTAGCAGAAAAACACCCCCAAAGCATAATATTTCCACCTCCATGTGTGACGGTGGGGATGGTGTTCTTGGGGTCATAGGCAGCATTCCTCCTCCTCCAAACACAACGAGTTGAGTTGATGCCAAAGAGCTTGATTTTGGTCTCATCTGACCACAGCGCTTTCACCCAGTTCTCCTCTGAATCATTCAGATGTTCATTAGCAAACTTCAGACAGGCCTGTACATGTGCTTTCTTCAGCAGGGGGACCTTGTGGGTGCTGCAGGATTTCAGTCCTTCACAGCGTAGTGGGTTACCAATTGTTTTCTTGGTGACGATGGTCCCAGCTGCCTTGAGATCATTGACAAGATTCTCCTTTGTAGTTCTGGGCTGATTCCTCACCGTTCTCATGATCATTAAGACTCCACGAGGTGAGATCTTGCATGGAGCCCCAGACCAAGAGAGATTGACAGTTATTTTGTGTTTCTTCCATTTGCCAATAATCACACCAACTGTTGTCACCCGCTCACCAAGCTGCTTGGCAATGGTCTTGTAGCCCATTCCAGCATTGTGTTGGTTCTGACATCCTTGGACAGCTCTTTGCTCTTGGCCATGGTGAAGAGATTGGAATCTGATTGATTGCTTCTGTGGACAGGTGTGTTTTATACAGGTAACAAGCCGAGATTAGGAGCACTCCCTCTAAGGGCCGGTTCACACAGGGGCAATCCGATTTCAGGGGCAATTTTGTAAGGCGATTTGAATGTGACTTCAACGCGACTTCAGGTGACTTACAACGCGACTTAAAGCGACCTCCATGCCAGGTGACTGCCTGTGGCCAATCAGCGAAAGAGAAGGGAAGGAGGGGGTTGCCTGAGTAATTCGGTGGGAGTACCTGTGTAAATTCTTATCTTTTTCCTGTAAATTCACTTCAATATAGATGGGGATGCGACTTGGAGGCGACTTCCATTGAATTCTATGGGCACAAGTTGGATAGAAATCGCCTTGAAGTCCTACAGGAATCTTTTCTAAAGTCGGAGCGACTTCAGTAGAGTACATTAAGATGGCTCCCACTCACTTCCATGGAATTTCTAATGTTAAGCGACTTGGGGCGACACAAGTTGGAGCGCAAGTCGCCTATGTGTGAACCGACCCTAAGAGAGTGCTCCTAATCTCAGCTGGTTACCTGTATAGAAGACACCTGGGAGCCAGAAATCTTGCTGATTGATAGGGGATCAAATGCTTATTTCACTCATTAAAATGCAAATCAATTTATAACTTTTTTGAAATGTATTTTTCTGGATATTTTTGTTGTTATTTTGTCTCTCACTGTTACAATAAACCTACCATTAAAATTATAGACTGATCATTTCTTTGTCAGTGGGCAAATGTACAAAATCAGCAGGGGATCAAATACTTTTTTCCCCTCACTGTAGATGTGGCGTCAGCATTGTCAATCTGGGGGAGGGGAATGTTAAATATATTAGCAGATTAAGCCTAGGTTCACATTGGTACGATTTGGAATGCCATTTGACATGTCAAATGGCATGCCAAATCGTCAGCAATTGACAGCAATGGCACTGTCCGAATTGATGCGACGCTGACATTGCGGTGCTGCACAGATTCCCAAAAGTAGTTTCTATACGTTTTGGCGACTTTGGTGTGATTTCAATGGGCATCTGTGCAGAAACCCGCACAGATGTCTCTGAAATCGCCCCCGAAGTCGGACTGACAGGTGGGTATGAAAATTTAAATCCCGCAGCAGTGTGAACCTGGGCTAAGATACAGTGTTTGTAAAGTCAGAAGGTTTTTTATCTTCATGCATTCTATGCATGAAGATAAAAAACCTTCTGTGTGCAGCAGTCCCCTTCAGCCCCCCTAATACTTACCTGAGCTCCGTCTCGATCCAGCGATGTTGCAGGAGAGACTCAGCTGCCCGGGGATCTTCCTCCTCATTGGCTGAGTCGGCATCGTGACACCATTGGCTCCGGCTGCTGTCAATCAAAGTCAGTGAGCCAATGGGGAGAGAGAGGGACAGGGCTGAACCGTGGCTCCGTGTCTGAATGGATGCACAGAGCAGTGGCTTGGCTAAGGTGCCCCCATAGCGAGCTGCTTGCTGTGGGGGCACTCGGCAAGAGGGAGGGGCCAGGAACACAGAAGAGGCACCAGAGAAGAGGAGGATCGGGCCTGTGCTGTGCAAAACCACTGCATAGAGCAGGTAAGTATAATATGCTTGTTCGCTTTATAGAAAAAAAAAAGACGTTAGTATCACTTTAACAAATTGAGGCTAAACTCCAGCTCACACTTTATAATCAGTTACAGCAACCCGTTTTTTTTTCCATTTAGAATAACATTTTTTCATAAATAAATAAATGAAAGCTGATCATTTTAATCGCCCCTTCAAGTGTTAAGTGGTTTGTTTGATGTAAACAGATACATTCTGCTGGAGAGCTGGTCCTTTTGAAAAACAGAAAAGAAAACTAATACAACCATCACATGTAAGATGATAAGCTGCAATATAATAAATGTTTGTTTTTTGGTTTAACACCACTTTAAGTACCTGAATTTGATCTGGTTTCAGCCTGTTGCAGTCCCTGTACCATATTAATATGAGACATGCTGAGCAGAGTGATAAAGAGATGAGTTATCAAGTTGCCGCTTCTTCTCTTTTTGCTGTCCAGTTATTGTTTGTGGTTGACCTGTATGTAAAGGAGAGAAAAATCAGGTCATCTGCCCTGCTAGACGAGACGTTTGCTGTATGACAGAGCTGTATAAATCTCAGTCCTGGGTTGACAGAGATACAATTCTTTTGTGTACTAATCGGTTTGCCTGGGGGTAAGCTTTAAAGCTGAATTCCGGGATAAGCATATATTGTCTAAATACAAAAGGCATGTGTGTTCTTCCTTGAATCTTGGTGTGTTTTATGTAATTCTTCCAGATTTGTGCAGTAATTTAGTGTGAAACTTTTCCTGTGCAGGGGCTTCCTGTAATAAAGACCGCTCACTGCTGCTCTCTCCTTGTGCAGGGTGACTGGTCTTGTCTCCACCCCCTCCTGTCAATTTCTGCAGGCAGTCTGTAGTGGGCGGAGCCTGCTGGGACGCCCCCACAGCTCTGCTCTCTGTACAGTCTACATACAGCAGAGTGATGATGATGATTGTACTTTTACAAGGTAATATCTGGGCTTGCAAAGGAATTTGGTACACACAGAGTAGACTTATATGGTTTGTGGCTATTGAGGAACATATTTAACCACTTGCCGACCACTCCATAGCAGACTTACTGCTACAGGGCGGCCACGCTGTGCAGAATCACGTGTGTGTATGTATGTATATATATACAGTTGTGCTCATAAGTTTACATACCCTGGCAGAATTTATGATTTCTTGGCCATTTTCCAGAGAATATGAATGATAACACAAAAAACTTTTCTTTCACTCATAGTTAGTGTTTGGCTGAAGCCATTTATTATCAATCAACTGTGTTTACTCTTTTTAAACCATAATGTGTAATGAGCACAACTGTATATATGTGATTCTGCACCTCCGAATTTTGGGTGCAAGTGCGCCAGCTGGCGGCTTGGCAGGAGCTGATCAGCGGGTCCCATGGACTCAATGTCTGCGAGAACCTGCTGATTGTTCGATACACTGACAGAATGCCAGTCTGCCTATGTAAACAAGGAAGATTGCCGATCTGTCAGTACAGAAGACATGGAGCCTGCGTTCCTGTAAAGCAGGAACACCGATCCATACCTTCCACTAGTAAAAGCACCTCCCCCACTACACTGAATCATTATCTACGCACACACTTAACCCTTTGATTTACCCTGATGTTTAACCCCTTGCCAGCCAGTGTCATTAGTACAGTGAATGTGCATATTTTTAGCAGTGATCACTGTGTTAGTGTCACTGGTCCCCAAAAAACTGTCAAGTGTCAGGTGTCTGATTTGTCCTTCTCAATATCGCAGTCCTGCTATAAGTCACTGATCAATGCCATTACTAGTAAAATAAATAAATAAATAAAAATATCCCATAGTTTGTAGACGCACAAACCAATATACTCTTATTGGTATTTTTTTTACCAAAAATATGTAGCATAATACATATTGTCCTAAACTGATGAAGAAATATGATTTTTTTTTTCTTTTTACATTTTTTTTTTATTGGATATGTTTTTTAGCAGAACGTAAAAATATTGTTTTTTTTTTTTGTTTTTTTTCATAATTGTCAGTAGTTCTTTGTTTCTAGCGCAAAAAAAAACAAAACACAGAGATGATCAAATGCAACCAAAAGAAAGCTCTATTTGTGGGAAAAAAAGGACATACATTTTATTTGGGTACAGCGTCGCACGACCGCGCAATTGTCAGCTAAAGTAATGCAGTGCCGTATCGCAAAAAAAAATGGCCTGGAGCTAAAGTGGTTAAATGAGACATTTTTTTGATCAGAATTCACCTTTTAAAGCAAACCTATCATGAATATATTAGTGCTAGTTCACACCAGATGCAGTTCCGTTTGCTTTTTTTCTGCACTAAAAATGCATGCATAGTGTTTTCCATGTATTCCAATGGCTCTAGTTCACACTAGTGCAGTCAGTTTCTGGTCAGTTTCTACTGCAGAAAAAATGTAGAGCATGCTGCATTTTTTCTGCACAGAACTGTATTGGAACATAGCAAATTGTGTTCACACCATAGTGCGTGTTCCAGTGCGTTTTTGATACAATTTGCTATGTTCCAGTACAGTTCTGTGCAGAAAAAATTCAGCGTGCTCTACATTTTTTCTGCAGTAGAAACTGACCAGAAACTGACTGCACTAGTGTGTACTAGAGCCATTGGAATACATGGAAAACACTATGCATGCATTTTTAGTGCAGAAAAAAAGCGCATTGAATTGCATCTGGTATGAACTAGCACTTCAGGCCAATAAGAATACATACAGTTATCACAAAAGTATATTTTTCATTGTACTGTTCCTTTTCACCTTTTTTGCAAATCCCACAATGCTCTGTACTCATGGAGATCTCTAGTGGTTAAACACTGCCAGTGGACAATGCTGACCTGATAGGGTGATACGCTTTCCATGAATGCATTGTCTGCTTTGTTACAGTGGAACTTCGCTCTCTCAATCAACATTTACTACTTTTAATCCTTATGCTGCTACTATTAGTAAATGGATAGGAAAGTATATTGTATTTACTGTTTTTAAACTCTTTTTTTTTTTTTTTTTTTTTTTTTTACATTTCTTTAGTTACTTCCTGGTTTCCATGCCTAGGCAAATGATCTACATCCCAGGAGTCTTCAGGAGGGGAGGAGGTGTTTTCTTGGTTAAGCCAGTGCCTAAGCAGATGGATTCCGGGAAGTAACTGCTACATGAATCAGCTGCCCTTACTCAAGATGGCTACTGCCAGAAATACCATGGGGTGTTTTTCAAAATGAATTCTCAGGAAAATAAAGTAGGTAGACATGGATTGATGGGTGAGTTTGCTTTGAATATTAACAATGAATTAAATATAATTTTTGGTTTGTGGCGCTCAGATACAGTGCAGTTACACTTTAAGTATGCTGTGTTTTATGCTGCTTTTGCTGTTATACATGTTTAATTTTTCCTGTAACTCTGCTTTTTACAGCCCAGATTTGTCCGCTCCGCTTCAGGTGGAGGTGTGACGTTCCAGAAATGTGCAACAGTGAGTATTAATGTCTGTAATAATATGCAAAATTTCTCCCCTTTCGGATGGAGAGGAATCCATCAAGTGGATCCGCCTGCTCAGCCGGGATCCCTCCACTGCTCCCTGCTGAGCAAGCAAATGACAGGTCCGTGCCCACTCCACTCCGCTATGCAGAGCAGACACGGACACAACCTGCTGTTCTCTATGGGGCGGTCGGATGGAAACGGACCACCTGCCTGTTTCCATCCAACTGTCATCCGATCCGCCAGAGGGATGAGGAACGTATCCGCATCTGTCTATTTCTACAGGACCGGATCGAATGTCTGCTGACATCCGCCACTCCATAGAGAACAATGGGTGGTCCGATCGGGTCCACTTGAAAAACTGACAGGTGGACCTGATCGGTCCGCTGATGTGAAAGGGGCCTTACACATCCCATGTTTTGACAAATGTGAGAAAAATAAACACTAAGACCTCATACCCCTGGGTGCATGATGTAATGTTCAAGAGTATTACCCCACTCAGGGGCCATAGGTGTACCTTACAGAAGTCTGCACCCATGGGTGTACGTCTGTAACCATACGACTGTTTATGCAAGTACTAACGCATACCCACATACAGCTATTGATTCTATAGAACTAGAGTTGTATACAGCGCCTGTGGCTCCTCAGTTGGGAAATATGCTTGATCGAAGAGCTACAAAAGGTCTTCAACATTACAGAACAAAGTCCAGTTGAATGCAATTACTAGCATGATCATTACACTTGCTATATGACTAAAAGTATGCAGAAACCTCTCCATATTATTGAGTTCATGTGTTTTGTGATCTTGCTATTGCTACATCATCAACATTTTACACAATTGTGTACACGGTGGGCAGCAGTTTGAAAAAGACCCAATCTCTAACAAAAACCTTGCACTTGGTTGTAACAACACATTGGCCGGCCATACACAGAGCAAATTTTTTTCCTGCAACAAAGAAATTTACTAGAATCCCCCATCAACACAGACAGTTTTGATGTGGGAATCCCTCCTGCTGGGCCATTGTCTTCTCCCGGCGGAGGAGGGCAGGGGAAAGCTGTCCTCGCCAGGAGAAGATGGTGATTATAGCTAGCGGCTATAGCAGCTGCTAGCGATAATCGCATTTAAAACCCAGCATGGTGGTTGTGCTCGATCAATCAACGTGATACATTCAGCCTGCCCATACATGGTTTCAATCTCAGCTGGTTCCTGCTGAACAGACGGAGCTTCTAACCAGGTATGGCCTGCCTTAAGACTGCTGCACTTTTAACAAACCTGATTACCAGATGCAAAACAATATGTAACACATGGAACAAGTGTGCAGTCTCCTTAAACAACCATCAACTCAACATGTGATAAATACCATTTCATAACATGTAAAAAAAAACCTCATCAAACATGTACACATTGGCAAATTAAATTCTTATAAATAAATAAATGAAAATACAGTTCATCAATTTCTTCTAATTAATTAATGCAACGCATCAAAATTGTGCAAAATGATAAATCTAATTGCTGTATAATAAATACATAACTAAAAACAATTCCTAGGTCACTCTTAGTCAAAAGTCAACAATTAATCATATAAAGTAGGAATGCTGCCAAAAATTATTGTCCAAAAATAGGGCTATCTGTGTTTTGCTGATAGAAAAAATGGTGCCAATAATGGCCACCGAAAAATGAATGCGATTTTTGCCATGATTTTCATAGGTCATGTGACTCAAGACCACAACACGGGTGCCTTTTTGATTTATGTTTGCCAAGTTTTCAATGTATTTCAATGGGGATACATTTGAAGACATGCATAGAACCCCTTCAAAAACAATTAATTAAAAAGCTGAATATAATACAATAATAATAATAATAAAAAAAAAAATATATATATATATATATATATATATATATATATATATATATTAAAAACTGTCCATTTCAGTTTTGGTTTTCGGGCAAGTGCATCCTGAATTTTCGGTTTTGGTCCAAAATTTTCATTTCAGTGCACCACTAATATAAAGTCTACCTATGTGCTTATAAAAGTGCTCTGTGCTCCAATTAAAAAAAAAAAAAAAGTGCTCAAGGCACTTCTAAGACAACGAGGCCTCTTACCAGATCACAATGATCTCAAACAACAGAGATTAATTGCACTTTGTCTGTATTGCATAGAGGAGCCAATGCTCTCACCCTCCGATCTACACACAGCTCAGTGACCCCCATCGATCAGCAACAGTGTCCCCAACATGAAAGTGAAAAATTCAGCCTGCACTCCATGAACAAAAGTATGCATCAAATATAAAAACAGAGAAGTCTCATAGTGCAATACTATTAAAATACTCCGTTTATTAAGTAAAATTTTGCACTTACAAGGATTTAGAAACAACAGGTATTTTTCATAAACTTTTACAGCTCAGCCGCGGTGTCACCCAGCGAGCCTCTGCGTGATGATGTCACAGTACTAGCTCTGCCCGATGCATTTCTCTGTATAAGGTGTCTCCTGTAATTGGAGACTTCTACGGTGATAAAATCAGAAGTTTAGCTTTGACCTTAGCCGAACTCCTAAACCTTAGCCCCAGCATAACCATTAAAGGATAAGTGTTCTTTATGACAAAGTACACCTATCCTTTATGCCCTGAGCTAACCTAATCCACCTTCCCCTCTAGAGATGCGTATTTAGCTTGATCCGATAGATATAGCCTTTGGTGTTGGTTTATATCGGGTGCCGCAAGTCTCACACATCTGGTCACGCATTATAGCCCCCTAGAGTGGTTGTCCACTTATGAGCTAGAGGGGGGGCTCAAATGCAGCCCCTTACATCACTAAAGGGCCACACATAATGTTCAATATATTAATGCTCGAGAGGACTGTCAGCAACTGCAGACCTAATAAAAGAAATAGTGTGAATATGTTACATTGTAAATGTGACTGGATAAGGTGCTGCTTGTAAAGATTGTGCTAACTCCTATTCTGTTGCATAAAACACCAATAATGCGCTAGTATGGTGAATGGTCCTCAATGTTGTACTGAGTGCCCTTTTGTGTGGTTGTCTCTGTCCTCTTCTAGGATACAATGTAAACGGTTAATTGATATTCTAAATGTATAAAGGTGCTTCAAACAAGTGTGTAGTAATATCGTTTAGACCAATAGGTCCATAGTACTAAGTGCACATACCAGACCAAAAAGAAAAATATATGTATGAAACAGAAGCCAAAAAATGCATAAAGGGCCCTGTGATTAATACCAAGGGTCACCAGCAATCAATAAAGGTAATAAATTAATTAAACCAAATAAAGGTGTATAGTGCTCAAAGTGCTCGTGCAGTCTTATATTCCATATATGTCCTTTTGCTTATTTAGTTGTATATAACTTCCTTTTTTAAGATGATCCCCGGTGCTCCAGCAAATGCAGTACAAACGTGCTCCCCACTTACCGAACGGCGTCACCCCGCCTCAGGACCGGTGAGCGCAGGAAGATTGAAGCGGTGCCAGGTGGAGTGTTTGGAGGAAGATTCACTGAGCGCAGAGGATCCTGAGGCGGAGGGCAGAGGATCCTGAGGCGGAGGGCAGAGGATTTGACACAGAGATCTAACGCCCAGTGCAGAAGCACCCTCCTAGACGGACAAGGACCCCCAGGACCATCAGAGGAAATCCCTAGGACCACTGCTAGGGCTGCTGAGAGCCATTACTCTGAAGGAATAACTCCGCCTAACTGAGGATCACGGAGACCACCACACATAACCACTAAGGAGACCCCCTGAAATACCAAACGGGCGTCCAGGTGTTTTACCCCTGCAGGGGTGACGCCGTTCGGTAAGTGGGGTATCCAGAGGGGAGCACGTTTGTACTGCACTTGCTGGAGCACCTGGGATCATCTTAAAAAAGGAAGTTATATACAACTAAATAAGCAATATGGAATATAAGACTGCACAAGCACTTTGAGCACTATTCACCTTTATTTGGTTTAATTCATTTATTACCTATATTGATTGCTGGTGACCCTTGGTATTAATCACAGGGCCCTTTATGCATTTTTTGGATTCTGTTTGATACATATTATTTTTCTTTTTGGTCTGGTATGTGCACTTAGCACTTTAGTACTATGGACCTATTGGTCTAAACGATATGATTACACACTTGTTTGAAGCACCTTTATACATTTAGAATTTTAATGAACTGTTTACATTATATCCTAGAAGAGGACAGAGACAATTACACAAAAGGGCACTCAGTGCAACATTGAGGACCATTCACTATACTAGCGCATTATTGGAGTTTTATGCAACAACAGAATAGAAGTTAGCACAATCTTTACAAGCAGCGCCTAGTCCACTCACATTTACTATTGCTCTCTAGACCCTCCCAGGAGTGGCTATCCCTGGACGGCAGCAAGCTGTACAAAATCCTAAGCGTGGTACTCACACATCTATGTTACATTGTTGGCTTGGGATATGCTGTAGAAGACAATACAAAACTAGAAACATGTTACATTAGGCTAACAGAGATCAATGCTATTACCCATGGGCGTAGCATAAGGGGTTGCAGGGGTCACAATCGCAACCCCGTTCCCAGCTCCAGGGGGCCCCTGCAGCCTCCCTGTCATATCATATCCTCCACAAAGTCCAGCTCCGATCTGCCCTAGGGTCCCCCAGCTACGCTCCAGTGCTGGGCTTCCACAGTCCACCCCCCTTCATTCTCATTGGCTTGGGAGAAGCTGTGAGCCATTTCCTCAATGGAGAGCAGCATGGGTGAGAACAGCCCTGGATGGAGAAGTGTCTGTTCTGTGTGCTGGCAACATGGAATGGTAACCAAGCTCAGCGAGTTGAGAGGAGGAAAGTGCCGTCCTGTAGCCACCATGGGACTGATGTCACTGGTGAGGTAAGACACCACTGAGTGTCTCCTAGTCACCAGCTGGGATTCTCTGTACCCCCCACCTGGGGATGTCTGCTTACCCACTTCCATGACAACTGGGGAAAAGCCACACACCTTCAGGAGGTGACCTTCCCCCAACACCTGCCAAAACCTTCAGAAATTGCTAAAACAAATCCCTTAACACCTCTTGAGGGGCCCCTGAGGTAGGGTTTCTACCTAATCCCTTTAAACCCAAACACAAATGAATTGCACAGGTTCTGAGGCCAATTAATTGCAGATAAGTCGCAAAGTGAGTTTAATTACTAACTTAATTAGCCACAGAGCCTGTGTAATTCATATGTATTCTGGTTTAAAGGGATGAGGTAGCAACCCTACCCTGAGGGTCTGCAGGCTCCAGATTTCGTTTCACATGGCTTTGCCCCCTCCAGATCTAAGTTGCGTTCCC
>BLSH010226001.1:625161-654469 GCA_018402905.1 Glandirana rugosa
TTTGAGTTTCACCGAATTCGCAAAATTCAAGGGTCACCCTGGATGATATGCCCTGAGCTTCTTTCCCATTACAGCACTCTATACTGCTCCTCCTCCGCAGGGCTGAAATCACATTCCTGCAACTACACTGCTGTTCTGACCAGAAAATTTCACAGGTCAGAAGGGCAACATAAAAGGAAGATACACCCTGTGTAGACTGACAGACTGTGTGTAAAGGAATGTGATTTCAGCCCTTTGTAGTGTGGGGATGAGGAGCTGTATACATTGCTGGGATTGGAAAGGAGCTCTGCCAAGTGACCTGCTAGGGGTCCCTGCCCTCTGATTCTCCAGCGGTGATCCCTATCCTCTAATCTAAGGAGGAACTCTGGGAACTTAAAACGCTTAAGCCACTTTGAGTTTCTTGGCGTGTGCGCGTGTATCTGCATGCGTGGTGGGGGGGCCCAGGTCAACTTTTGCATTGGGGGGCCCACAAGCTTCAAGCTACGCCTCTGCTATTACCCTAATTAATGTTCCCACTACATACTGCTGAGGTCTGAGGGCCACGCATCATATACCAAAGGGCCTCATGTGCCCCTTTGGTCGCAGGTTGGGCGTCTGGGCCCTAGACTTTTATGGGGCCATCTCCCCTCATCTGTGGATTGGGACCCAGCTCCATAGAAGTCTTTGGGGCTGTAAAGTGCAGGTGCAGCCAGGACAAAGAGACTTGTGGTGCCAAATGTGAAAAAAAAAAACACCGGAATCAACGACTGTCAGATTGTCACCAAACAAACAAATTACGCATGCACTTGCAAATGTGTGTAACCAATCCCCTGCCTTTTAAACGCTACTGTTAGACAGGTGAATTTGTTTGGTGACAGACTGGTCGGTAAGTTGAGCTTAGAATTCTTTGTTTGTTTGTAGATGCCCCTCCATAGCTCCTTGCTGTAGTGGCCAGTTATAGGTGGTGGACAGTGACCTTGTTTTGTGTTATAATACTCTGTTTAGTCTTGCATAAAAAAGAAGCTGTGTCCATCAATGAACTCAGAGAAAGGGATTTTACAGTGAGCAATAAGAATTCCAGTTTTTCCTTTTTCCTCTTACGGCCAAGGGACAAAGAGTGATAAGCTGGTACATTTTACCCAAGCACAAATTTAATAAAGCCTTCCAAACAAACCTTATGAAGTCACTAAACACCTCAATCATAGAAGGTTTAAAGGGTCAGTCTCTCCAATGCAATATGGTTATAGGTAAAGCCTGGTGGAGCTCTCATTCATCAAGTCCCTAGGACTCAGACTCAGCTTGATGGAACTTAATAATAAGAATAAAGCCTGGTAGACTGTAAAAGCATCTAGCTTCCTTTATGCATTGGATATTTATGTAGTTAGATTCACTGCATCCGTTCCAGGCTCTGCATCTTTCCATCATGGCATCTTCCCACACCTGATTTTTTAATATGCGTAATATAAATAAAATACATAATCCAATATGGAGATTGTAACCCTTCATAATGACCACTGCAGGTGCAGAGATCTAGGAACTCAAGCAACAAAGGTCTTGCCCTGAGATATGTATGACACTAAGATGGTTCAACTCTTCAGCATCTACCAGATAATTAAATATCAGGGCTTACTCTTTAAGTTTGTGTATTGAGTTGGCAATAAATAGTTTACCATTGGGCGGAGTTTACCTTTTAAAATACTAATATATTCATAATTAAAATACACACATAATTGCTGATAATTACTTTTATCTCACCGGTACTAATTCATATATGCAGTCCTGTTGTCAAAGCCCCTCCTCTACTTATTCATGTCCACCTTGGCATTTTAATGTTGCACGTTCCCAGTTGCTAGGTAGTACTAGGCAGAGGTCAAGTGCAAAGTGTTTACTATTTATAACATGTGCTGGCCATAAATTATTCCTCATAATATAGATAGCATAGTCGGATGTTAAATAGAAGCCTGTGGCACTGGACCCCTATTTCTCAATCTGTGTACAGATAATTCTATGAATACACAATGACTTGGATTGCAGAGACAACGCTAACCTCCAGCTCCTCTCACAGCCCAAGAGAAACAGGATTTAATATTGCAAAGCTTTATCAAATCTGTTAAGCTGGGATTGTTTTCCCTAGATAGAGTTTGTGAATTGCACAATAGAGATTTTAATTTGCGGGCAGAATTAGTTTGTTATGAGCATTATATATTTTAGAGAGGGTTTACATCTAAACTGTGTACTGTGGCTCAGCTATTCAAAATCTGTTCTCGGCTGCAGGGAATCTCTTGGACGCCACTGAAATTGATGGCAAGGTCTATATTTAAATATGTGTGTAAAGCCATAAGTTTATTCATATTATAGTTTTGTGTTAGAGGTTACATGCAAATGTATGTAAGTATAGCAAAAAGATTTACTAGCCCAACAATTTTTGACATGTTCTTGGCCTAGCATTTACTGTAGCTCATACATAATCAAGGGTATAGTGTTTGCGTATATGTATAGATGTGTGTGTGTGTATAATATATATATTTACCATGCGGTGTGGTGGGTGAGGTATGGAACCAACAATGAGCTGTGGAGGGCAGAAAAGGGTATCCAACCAGCAATGAGCTGTTGAGGACAGAAAAGGTTATGGAAACAACAAAGAGCTGTGAAGGAGAAGAGAGGAGTGGGTATTGAACCATCAATGATCTGTGGAGGACAGGAGAGGGATATAGAATCGCAATGAAATGTGGAGGACAGGAGAAGGTATTGAACCAGCAATGAACTGTGGAGGACAGGAGTGGATATAGAACCAACAATGAGCTTTGGAGGATGATTGAGGGTATTGAACCAACAATGAGTTATGGAGGACAGGAAAGGGTATTGCACCAACAATGAGCTGTGGAGGACAGGAGAGGTTATTGAGCCAACAATGAGCTGTGGAGGACAGCAGAGGGTATGATACCACAATGAGATGTCGAGGACAGGAAAGGGTATGGAACTAAAAATGAGCTGTGGAGAATGATCAAGGGTATTGAACCAACAATGAGTTATGGAGGACAGGAAAGGGTATTGCATCAACAATGAGCTGTGGAGGACAGGAGAGGGTATTGAACCAACAATGAGCTGTGGAGGACAGGAGAGGGTATTGAACCAACAATGAGCTGTGGAGGACAGGAGAGGGTATTGAACCAACAATGAGCTGTGGAGCAAAGGACTCGGTATGGAAACAACAAAGAGATGTGGAGGACAGTCTGAGGGTATTGTATCAATAATGAGTTGTGTTGGACAGAAAAAGGTATGGAACTAACAAAGAGCTTTGGAGGACGGGCAAGGGTATGGAACTGGCAAAGTGGTGTGTAGGATAGGAGAAGGTATAGAACCAGCCATAGGGTAAATAGGATGGGGGAGGGTATTGAAATGGTAATAAGGTGTGGAGGATAGAAGAGGGTATGGAAGCAACAAGCATCAATGAGCTGTGAAGCACGGGTGAGGATACGGGAACAGCGATGGGGTTTGAAGGATGGGAGGGAATATAGACACGCTATTTAGGTGCGGAGGACAGGAGAGGATACGGAACCAATAAATGTGGAATTTTTGTTTATATTGGCTGTGTTGTCAGCTAATAGAAAATATATTACTCTTCACCAACTGGGAATGAAGGGATAGTGCCTGTATCTAGGCAGACTACCCTTCAGCTGTGCACATATGGCTTCTGAAAGTACAGTGAATTTTTCACAGCTGCTATCTAGGGATATGTCACATGGTGCAGGAAAGCACTTTTAACAGCCTCTATACACAGGCACTGATAGATAAAGTAGCATAGGTGTAGTATGTTATATATATGTATACATCACTACAATAGGGAATGACAAGGGTCACTTTAACAGCTGTTCTAGGGGCTGTCACATCTCTGAATGATCCCAATCTGTGACATGCCTAGCTCCAAATGACTTGTATGTCAGGAATATATGCACAGTATATTCTAAAGGGGACAAAGTGGCACAATGGATGATGTATTCACTAAAAAATCCTATGTATTTTTAAAACCAAAGCAGTGTAAGTACCTGAATTTGGCCTCATATCAATCTTCTAAAGTCCCTGTCCAGCAGAACTCTGAGAAGCAGCATGAAGTGCCAGTCGGGTATCTTGCGCTGCAAGGAGCATCCTGATAGGAGGAGGGAGCAGAGTGACAGAGAGATGAACTTAGTGAGTTACTTCTCCTTTCATTGGTTGGTCACAGTTAAAGGAAACAGAACACACTAACGTGCAGCAACACTAAAGTGAAGAAACACAATAATGTGCAGTGAAAGGTGAAACATACTATGTAGCTATAATAAAACGAATAGCTCAGATCGGAGCCGCTGTACTAAAGATCCAACGTTAGTACAGCGATCTCCCTGCTTTTCTTTTGTGTTCTGACAGGGGGACAGCTTCTGTTGGACCAGCTGCCTTACACATGGGCCAAATGGTGGGCAGTTTTTATTGACCCAGCCGATGTCGCTCAACATTCGTACCATGTGTGCTAGACTTAAATGTCAAACTGTAGCAAATGTTCGATCTCCTCTCCTGCCAGGCAGGGCTGTGCTGTATGGACAGAAATACAAATGTTTAACAGCAGTAATATATGTATTTTATCTATAAATGTAGCGGTTTGCCTGGACGTCAGCTTGTAGCTATGAAGGTACACCTAACATTGCTTGGAAAACAGTGCTATAGGCCAGGCTCTTAGCAGATATTTCTCTGAAGAGATTATTATAAAAACAGCCATTTTTTAGCAAATAATTAGTATTAAAACCTTTCTTAACTTGCATCTTACAAATAAAAAATAGATGGTGACTGTCGTCTTTAATGCATATTTTTGTGTGTTTTGGGCCTCTGCTTTCTGTTTCCCTGATATCTACACACAGTCTGTACAAAACTGATTACATGTCACTGTTAATTTATCTTCTTCACTTACTGCTGATGCATCCGAACACCTTTGATTAAGTCATCATCATGCAAGAGACCATTTGTATTCAGAGGTTATTTTTACACCTCCCATTAGCTGTTTGCGTTTCTGTTAACAGATACATCATCAAATAAAATGTAGTGTATTTTGCATTCACCTCACAGCTGTGTTCCACACTTGGTTTGTGCCAACTCACTTGAAAATGTTCACACTTGCAGCCACACACGTTAAAAGTCTGAGGTCTAATCAAAAAGCATCATTTTACTTTTCAATCGAGAACTGATGCAGATACAAAATATACCGTTACATCTTTTTCCAACGTGCAGTACAGTGGGAGATTAGGTGATATCCAATCTTGTACAAGCCAACCTTAATCGTTATGGCCTTTGTTTACTAAATGCATTCAAGTCAACCTGTGGCAAGGCTATGGACATTTCAAAGCCGGGTACACATGGGCCAAATCTCAGGAGACATTTGCCTGTTCAAAAAAAAAAAAGTCGACATTTGGCCCGTGTGTATCGGTCGGTCTGTCCAACAGAGGCCGGCTGTTTGGAAAACCTGCAGCCGACGACTGCCGATCAGCGCTCTCAACCAATGGTGGAGGGCACTGATTGGAGTGTTCTGGCGCGGGGGGGTGGGGGGATCCCCCCGTCAGAACACAACAGCTCGGGGGGGGGGGGGTTTATAGCTGTACTTACTTTGCATATTGAGTACAACGGTTACAACTGGAGCTGACAGTTTTTTCGTTCAACTGAAAAACCTATAGTGTGTTCCAGGCCTCAGTGTACATTGCAGGGATATTAACAAACATTGTAGCAGATTCCTACCTTTTGTTACCCTGAAGACAAACTGTAGCTGTTTGTGTTAACATCCTTTTCAGGCTAGGGGCCCTTTCACACGTGCTTTCCGTGTGAAGGATCAGTTTTTGCTCAGTGGGGACCGATCCGCCGATACCCGCTGAGCCGACGAATGGCAGCTCCGTTTCCGCTCACTGTGCGGAGATGGGACTGTCAGAGCCCCGCTCTATCCTATGGGGATCGGATGACAACGGACCGCCTGTCTGTTTTTCCATCCAATTTGCTCCGATCCGATTCTACAGACGGATGAAAAATAGCGTTTCCATCCATCTGATTTTCACGGACAATATCGGATCGAAGAGCGACGGGTGTCAGCGGACATGTCTCCGCTGACGTCCGCCGCTCCATAGGGCTGCATTGAGTGTCCGCTCAGGTCCGCCTGAACAACGGACAGGCGGACCTGAATGGAATGCCTATGTGAAAGGGCCCTAATGCTGAATGGTAGTCTGGTTTGGTAAAATCACCTGGTGCACTCTCAGTGTTCTAATCAGAAAAGCTGCAGTGTCTGCATCCCTTTACAATTATTTAACCTTTGGGGAGTATCTCACCAAAACTAAAATTCCTATTGCAAGAGGTGCCTAAAATGTGACTTGTATCTTAGTGCAGACATCTGGGATAATCAGTGAGTCAATCGCACAAGCTGGAAATTACAGTACATTTCTTGGGATGTTCTGTACATCAACAGTGTACAGAACGCCTCTGGTTTACCATATTGCATTGAATTTTACAGAAAACTGCAGCTCAGCAGATTGAAAAGTGAAGGTATTTTTACAAGAAAAGTAATAGATGAGGCATTTTCCAATGGGGACTTGGGGGGTCCTCAAAAAAATCCCTTAATTTGCAGGGATTTGCTCTCACTTTCTGTTTTGGCTATGGGATAGGAAGTGAAGGAAAATGGAAGATTGGGAGAGTATGGCAAAAAATAAACAGATAGGGGCTATGACTCTCCCTTACTCTATTAAGAAGGAAAAAAAACCAAGTTTTGCCTATACAGTGATACCTCGGTTCACAAAAGCTTCTGTTCACAAACAACTCGGTTCGCGAACAGAAGAGTTCCCAAAAATTTGCTTCGGTTCATGAACACGAGCTGCGGCCATATTCCCTGCTCTGCCACGTTCATATTGAGAAGAGCAAGATGAGCGTCTTAGGAGAACCGGTCCACTCAGATAGGGGTTTCTGCCCCCTGACTACCATGAGGGTGGGCTCAGTTGATTGGGAATCATAGATAAACAGTTCATATGAATTCTGCAACTTTATCATACCCTCCGATGATCTTTTCCTGGATGCACAGTGCTGTTTCCCTGCCCCTAGATTAGTCATTTAAATTGGGGGTTGGGATTGTTTCAAACAAGGATTAAAGAGGAGCTATAGTTTTTTTTTTTTTTCTTTTTAGATGTACACATGAAAGAGGTCAGCTTAATGTAAAACAGTATGGAATACAGGTTTAAAATCCCTTTTTGTACATTTCATAATTTTACTGTGTATATATAAACAAAAAAAAAGTTCAGAATGGATTAACCAGGTTTACATTGAACCCTATGGGAAAATTTGCCTCGGTTCACAACCAATTTGGTTCATGGATCGAGGTACCACTGTAGTTCTACTTTAAGTTATAACATGACTTGTGTAGTAATTGTATATATTATACTTTTTTAATTTACTATAAGCTTTAAAGTGGTTGTCAACCCGTGACAACCACTTTAACCTACAGATAAGCCTAGAATAAGGCTTATTTGTAGGTGCCCTGCATATCTCCCAAACCTGCACGGTTCAAGAGATATGCAGTGTACTAGATGTGCCAACGTCATTTCGGCACATGCGCAGTGAAGAACTCCATGCCGTTTCTGCACTGAGATTGTGCCGTGACTGGCGGCTCCTGCGCACATGAGTGGGAGTGACATCACGCGACTCCGGCCAGTCAAAGAGCCGGAGTCGTGGCCCCGCAAGGAAGAGTGGCTGAAGATGGACGCTGCCTGCACAGGGGACATCGCTGGATGTCGCAGGCTTCGTTTGCAGGTAAGTGACACATAATGGGCTACTATGCGATGCATAGTAGCTCATTATGTTTCTACTTTGCAGGGGAATATAGAGGGAGTAAACCCCACCAGGGTTTACTTCCTCTTTAAGTATTTTAAAAAATATATTTTTAAGCAGTAAGGGCCCATTCATGTATTCCATGCATTAACATACATTGCTTAAAGGAGTTGTAAAGTCTCAAGGTTTTTCATCTGCATGCATTCTGGTAAAAAACCGTCTGTGCTGCAGCAGCCCCCCTAATACTTACCTGAACCCGATCATTCCAGTGTCGAGGACGAGCCCAGCAGCTCCAGCTGCTGTCTCTGGTCCTCATTGGATAGATTGATAGCAGCAGGAACAATTGGCTCCTGCTGCTGTCAATCAAATCCGGTGACGAGGGAGCCAGGGGGCGTGGCCGAGTCCCGCTGTCTGTGTCAATGGAGGCAGCAGTGGGACTCAGGAGCGCACCCTCACAGGTACCCCCATGGAAATCGGCTCTCTGAGGGGGCACCTGATGAGGAGGAGCCAGGAGCGCCGCTGGGGGACCCCAGAAAAGGAGGATCAGGGCCGCTCTGTGCGAAACCCTTGCACAGAGCAGATAAGTATGACGACATTATTTTTTAAAAAATGAACCTTTACCATCACTTTAAGGCAGCCCATTCATTTTGAGTAGGATGAGAATGCGCCTCAAGGCAAAAAAAAAACGCACCTGCAGTTTTTTTTTTTGTCAACACAGCTGCTATCTAGGGATGGTTGGAGAGCTGTAACATAAGAGAGGAAGCAACCTTGAGTTTACAACAGCCTCTATACACAGGTACTCTTAGATTGCATAGCGAAAAGCATGGCATGGGTCAATACAAACACTTTTTTTTTTATTTATTTTAACTCCTATTTAAAAAAATAATGAAGATTAGAATTGGAAACCGTCTCTCATTATATCTTTTTCCCTCCAGATAAGTGACCAGGGAAACCAGAACACGGCTTCCATCACACTGCTCACAAACAACACTGGGGTGTCACCATCAGCGATGAACCTGTCCAATCTCAGCCTTTCTGACAACATCACCGGCCTGCTCATCCAGCACCCCACCTATAACAGCAGCAGTCCGACTTCCGGAATGCAGATATTCAGAAAAGAATCTCTTGCAGGTAAAGCTGTGATAGTCTTTTGCAGACTAAACTTTTGAATTCTTGTCACACATCAGCACAAGGGCTGTGAACATGCCGTATGCCACAGCTGACGCAAAGCTTAGGTAGAAGTCATGCCCACAATAGAAGATTCATTTCCTACAGTCAAAACAGAAGATTTCCATGAATTCTTGAATCGATATCACTGATGTGAAAGAAGGCAGCAATTTATAGACTTTCCAACGTGTACTCGGCATACGGGTATAATCATACTACTTTGTTCACTGCGCAATTATTGCAGTAATTGCCTAATGTGGGATTAAGACAGTCATATATTGAATACTAGATGAGATATAACATGGTCTACCCTACAAGTGTTCTATAGAGGAATTAGACATGGTGGTGCTGGATACATGTATTTTATGTAAAATGTATTCATAATATAATATAATTTATTTTCTTTTTTTTTAAAGAGTACCATCAAACACTAAGAGGTTGATTTACTAACACTGGAGAGTGCAAAATCTGATGCAGCTGTGCATGGTAGCCAATCAGCTTCTAACTTCAGCTTGTTCAGTTAGGCCCCTTTCACACAGGCTTTCTGTGTATGGGGTCTGTTATTGCTCAGCGGGGATCGCTTCACTGATCCTCGCTGAGCCGACAGGTGACAGATCTGTCTCTGCTCACTGAGCGGAGATGGAACTGTCAGAGCGCCGCTCTCCTCTATGGAGATTGGGTGAAATCTGTCTGTTTTCATCCGATCCGATTCTACAGACGGATGGAAAATGGGGTTGGATAGATTGAATGGATTTCACGGACAGGATCGGATGGGAGAGCGGTGGATGTCAGCGGACATGTCACCACTGACATCCGCCGCTCCATAGGGCTGAATGGAGCATCCGTTCAGGTCTCCCAGAAAAACGGACAGGAGGACCTGAACGGAAAGCCCGTGTGAAAGGGGCCTTAAGCTTTGACAAAAACAACTGGAAGCTGATTAGCTAACATGCAGAGATGCACCAGATTTTGCACTCTCCAGTTTTCATAAATCAACCCCTATGCCCTAATATTTATTTCAGGTACTTATATAGCGCCGTCAATTTACGCAGAGCTTTACATATACATTGTACATTCACATCAGTCCCTACCCTCAAGGAGCTTACAATCTAAGGTCCCTAACTCACATTCATACATATACAAGGGCCAATTTAGACAGAATCTAATTAACCTACCAGCATATTTTTGGAGTGTGGTAGGAAACCGGAGTACCCGGAGTTAACCCACACAGGCACAGGGAGAACATGCAAACTCCAGGCAGGTAGTGTCATGGTTGGGATTCGAACCAGTGGCCATTTTGCTGCTAGGCGAAAGTGCTATCCACTACACCACTGTGCCAATACAGGCGACATTGAGTACAGTGATAAGTTACAGAGAGCAATACTTCTTGGCAACTAACTGCAAATCATTTTATATTGGATATGACTTAAAGTGATTGTAAAGGCACAAGGTTATTTTTACCTTCATGCATTTTATGCATGGAGGTAAAAAAAACATTCTGTGTGCAGCAGCTCCCCTAATACTTACCTGAGACCCCTCTCGATCCAGCAATGTCCACAAGATCCTTCCCTCTCCGGGGACTTGCACTACTGAATCGCTTTTGCCAGCAGTGGGAGTGATTGGCTCCTGCTGCTATCAATCCCCACCAGTGAGCCAATCAGGAGACGGAGGGGGTGGGGCCGAGACACGGCTCCTTGTGTGAATGGACACACAGAGCCGCATCTCGGGGGCATGTCTGTTTTTTATTTTTAAATTAAAGAGTGTAGAGGAACACCTGTCATATTTTTATTGCTCTCTCCATTTAGGGCGAGTCACCCTCTCTATTCCTCCTTTCTACAGTTATCCTCAAGGGTGAAGGTGAAATAAAATCCCAAATTTTGGATTGTCACCAGAACAGGAATAAATGGGAAATCGTCCAATGAGGACACTGATTCTGGTGACACCCAGTATGTTTCTCACTTTGGAGAGATTTCCGCTCACATCCTGATTTGGTTATGGGACAGAAAGCGAAGGGAAATTTCTCCAATGGGACACAGATGGCATAAAAACAGATGGGAATTTGAACTCTCCCTTACTGTATTCAAAATGAAATAAAAAGTGTTGCCTTTAGTTCTACTTTAAAGTGGAATTAAACTCTCCTATCGTTTTCAGCCAAGGAAGCTCTCTCATCTTGACCTCTGTTTAATCTTCAGTTGCCATAATGCTGCACATGTGTTCAGTTATGACGCCAGACATTGGATGGTTTAAAAGTTTGATTGACAGCACAAGCAAATGTGACCGTTGGCAATCCCAGTATGCCAGGAATGTAACAGTTTTTTGAAACCGTTAAATCAATGGGTTTACTTCTGCTGTAAGACCCCTTTCATACTGAGGAGCTTAAAAAACTGCCCATAAAACGCTGGGAGCTTTTGTGGCGCTTTTAAGGTGCTAGTAATGTGCTTTTTTTAAGGTCACGTGACAATTTTTGCTGTGCTTTTGCGGTAATTTTCAGTCGCTTTTGAAGTGCTTCCCATTCATTTCAATGGAGAGGGCATTTTTGGGGCCCGTGCACCGCCCCACTGTGAAAGCAGTCATTGAAATGAATGGGAGGCAGTTTTCAGGAGCTTTTCAATTAGCGCAAAAGCGCCTTAATGTGAAAGGAGTAAAATATATATGTCCATTACCTAAATTTACTCCCAGAACTCTCTCTTCCATTCTAGCACATATTATTTTCTCCTTGGATAGTGTATAGAACAACTCTCTTGTTGCCTGTGCCCTGCTTTGGGAGATTTCTTTGGGAGATTTCTTCTTGTTTACTGTGTTTGATGGGTAGAAAACAGAACAGGAAGTAATGTAAAATCTCCCTACTCCTTGTCTGTTTGATGAGTGGCTGGTCGAGCAGGAAATGGGGGCAAGCACCTCCCCCCGGAAAAGGCTGTAATCCTTACTGATGTTTTCCAAAACCATGGCCTGTGCGAGGGCCGTGTTTTACCGGCACAGGATACGCAGGTGCATCTATAAGCAGGCAGTCCCATTCACATTGGTGTGTGCAGCCTATTGCATTAGGGTGTGCACACCAAAGTTCAAACACACATGCATGTGTGTGTGGATAGATGGATAGACAGCTAGATCTATACACACATACAATCTTCCTTGTTGCACTTTGCTGTGCTGGCACATTATCTCCCTGCCTGCAGATTCAGAGGGAGAGAGAAGTTCTTCCACACTTCTCCTCTTAAAAGCCGAGCCGCTCAGTGGGAGATCTTTCCCATCTCCCCACCAATGTACAGTGATAATGCTAATGCAAACAAGGTGATTGGGGTGTGCCCAGTCACACCCATCACACTCGGTGTGCACCCATGTGCCCATTTATGGCAATTGGGACATATCGGTTGCATGAACACAGACACTGCTCCCAATATGACATCCATGTGAGTGTGGGTGCATGCTAGTTCTGGTCTCCGAATGCAGAAAATGTGCATTTAGGGACCTGCACCCACACGGATGTCAAATTGGGAGCAGCAGATGTGTCCATGCAGCGTCTGCATCCAAAATGAGATGAATGGAACAGCCTGCACACAGATGCACGGAAACCTGTGCAGGCAAAATACAATTTCTCAAATGGGTGTACGCTTAAGCATGCCTGTGAGGATGAGGCCTGCTATGTACATTTAGCCTGGAACTTTAAGGCTGGGTTCACACCTATGCGAATTGGATGCGAATTCCCAGCCTATTAAGTTCAATGGGAACGCATCTATCACGGAGATGTGTTCCGCACTGAACGAGGATCTTTCCCCCTGCTCGCTGCACCTCCCTCCCGGGGCAGCTGCTGTGCTGTGAGAACGGACAGGAGCTGCTCCATTCGTTCTCAGCAGCAAACAGGCTGGAATTTGCACCAGACTGGTGTGAATCCAGCCTTACTGTTTGTTTTATCTGCTTGGAATTCAGATTTAAAGGAAGCCTTTCAGCACTTGCTAGTTGCCTGACTGTTATACGGAGCCTCTGATTTCATTGATTTTATTCACTGGAGTTGATTTACTGAAGGCATATAGGCAGTGCACTTTGCAAGTGCAGTTGCGTTCATTTACCCCCAGAGCTTAGTAATTGTGGTAAAGCTTCAACCCATTCACAAAGCTCTGAGCAAAATGAGGGCAACTGCACTTGCAAAGTGCACCGCCTATATGCCTTCAGTAAATCAACCCCACTGGCTTAGAAAACTATGTAAAGGATTTCCCAGATCTGGATATTTTTTTTTTTTCTGGGTCAGGAAGACAGAATGTGGGACATTTATCAAGCAAATTAGCAACACAATTAGATGCAAATTGGGCTGCCTCTTGTTTAGCAATGTCTTCCTTTTTACCTTTCCTTTTATTGTTTTAAGAGTAGAATTTACATAGTGGTAGATACAGTAAAAAGAAGTATAAATAATAATCAACACTAGGCTGGCAAAACTAGAACATATCATTCTTTAATGAATGGTTATGTTTCTATTTTCCAGTATTTTTTTATTAAAAATTTACATACAATTAACATCAAATTAATAGTGTGCGTCAGACGGAGTGTATGTATCCATAGGATTATACAAAGTTTATTTCTGGTTGCACTGTTTGACCTCTGTGCCTGTTATTCTGGGCAGCCAACTGCAATAGATTTACACAGATCGGCGGCAGGTTTATCACTGTAGATGAGACAGATTTTAAGTCTATGTGTGCAAATGAAGCAGATACACAATAAGTAGTGGTCAGGGTCAGCTTTTAATTGGTCGCCATGCTATTTTAGAGCACTTGAGAGAGGAATTTATGATATAGGGTAGATTTAGACGTGCATCTAAATCTCCCTTGTCCCTGAACCCTGATCCGTGTTCGGCTTGTGCTTGAGAGGTTACTTGCAGCCTATTTTAACCTAATTTTGCCGACGGGGCCTTTGCGGTGCTTCCCCATTTGCTTGAGTGGGCTTGCCACCGGTTAATCATTACATGTTGGGTGAACTATGCTGCATGCACGAAGCATCGCGACCGTGGCATGTAAACACCCCCGTCCACTGCCTACTGCAGCTAGGGGTAGGAAGGTTGATGGGTGGCAAAAATGTGGCTCCATCACGGATTTTTGACGCCCACCAACCACACCTCTTAATGAATGCTTAAAAAGGAGCTCCAGGCTCCCCGCCCAAAAAAATTAAATGTCAGAAGCTATAAATACTATAGTTACTGACTTATAATATAAGGACATTTACCTGTCCAGCGATCCAGCAATATCATCACCTGAACTGATACTTCAATCGGCTTCGGATGCAGGGGCCAGCATAGCAAGTAAGGCAAACAGGAAGTGAAGTCTTCTACTGCACATGTGCAAACAGCGCTGCACATTGTGAATGGTCCCGTAGACTTCTGGGACCTGTGATGGGTCCCAGAAGACTGCGGGGGAGGGGGGGGGGGTCGCGAAGTAGCCGGGTTTTGACAGGTACCCGCCCCATAAAAAAAGTGGCAAATGTGGTAGTGGAGGGTGCAAACAAGTGGAACTTCCCCTTTTGGGTTGAGTGCCGCTTTAAGCTGCAGCTTTGTAGTAAATCTGATGCACAATCTGTTTCACTGCTCTTGCTTAGCATTGTCTTGCTTTGTGACAAATGTGATAAATGGCCTTCAATATAGAGTCAGCAAACAGGAAAGTTAGCTTTAAAATAGAAAATCCATTTTATTATTACTATTAAAGTGTTTGTAAAGGTTAATTTTTTTTTAAAATAAAAATAACAAACATGTTATACAGACCTGCTCTGTGCAAGAGTTTTGCACAGAGCAGCCCCGATCCTCTTCTTCTGGGGTGCCCCGCCGGCGCACCTGGCTCCACCCCTTCATCGGGTGCCCCCATGGAGAGTCACCCGCGTGGGAGCACTCCCAAGTCCTGCTGCTGGGTCCATTGACACAGTCAGCTGGACTCGGCCCGCCCCCTGCTCCCGTGTCACTGCATTTGATTGACAGCAGCGGGATCCAATGGCTCCTGCTGCTCTGAATCTATCCAATGAGCACAGACAGCAGCTGGAGCTGCTGGGCTCGTGCACATCGCTGGAATGATTAGGTTCAGCTAAGTAAAAGTGGGCTCTGGGGGGCTGCTGAAGCAAAGAAGGTTTTCCACCTTAATGCATAGAATGCATTAAGGTGAAAAACCTTGAGACTTTACAACTCCTTTAAGGATTTATATAGCACCAACAGTTTGTACAGCTCTTTACAATATAAAGGGAGACAGTCCAGTTACAATACTATACAAGACAAGAGGCAGGGCCGGCGCTACCATGGTTCCCAGTGGGTCCATTGGACCCAGACAGCACTTTTAGAGAGGCAGCAAATTGAACCATGGCTGCCTCTCCTTTTCTTCTATTTACCCAGCAAATTGATGACCACATTTTTTTCCCAGTGGTTTTGTGTATCATGATGACAACTGCCCCCTGGGCCGCTCCGCCTGCCCCTATACTGCCCTAGCCTGTCTATATACTACCCTAGCCTGTCTATAACACTACCCTAGTCTGTCCATATAGTACCCTAGTCTGTCCATATACTATCCTAGCCTGTCTATATACAACCCTAGTCTGTCCATGTACTAACCTAGCCTGTCTATATATTACCCTAGCCTGTCCATATACTATCCTAACCTGCCCCTATACTGCCCCAGCCTGTCCATATACTAAATAAGCCTGTCCATCTACTACCCTAGTCTGTCCATATACTACCCTAGCCTGTCCATATTCTACCCTAGCCTGTCCATATTCTACCCTAGCCTGTCCATATACTACTCTAGCCTGCCCCTATACTACCCTAGCCTGCCCCTATACTACCCTAGCCTGCCCCTATACTACCCTAGCCTGCCCCTATACTACCCTAACTTGCCCCTATACTACCCTAGCCTGCCCCTATACTACCCTAGCCTGCCCATTTACTACCCTAGCCTGCCCATATACTACCTTAGCCGGTCTATATACTACCCTAGCCTGTCCATATACTACTCTAGCTTGCCCCTATACTATCCTAGCCTGCCCCTATACTATCCTAGCCTGCCCCTATACTATCCTTGCCTGCCCCTATACTACCCTAGCCTGCCCCTATACTACCCTAGCCTGCCCATATACTACCTTAGCCTGTCTATATACTACCCTAGCCTGCCCATATACTACTTTAGCCTGTCTATATACTACCCTAGCCTGCCCATATACTATCTTAGCCTGTCCATATACTACCCTAGCCTGCCCCTATACTGCCTTTGCCTGTCTATATAGTACCCTAGCCCGCCCCTATACTGCCCTAGCCTGCCCCTATAATGGCATGTCATATAATTTTGCATATAGACAAGGTGCCGTTGCATGTAAATCTGACTTCCTGATAAATTTCACCTTCGTATTAATTATCATGATATAAAATAATAGAGGTGGGGGCCTTTTGGTGCGCGTGATTTTTTTTTGAGTTAGTTGGGACAGCATTTCATTCTTGGACCCAGGCAGCACAATGTCTTGGGCCAGCCCTGATGAGAGGGTTAGGAGGGCTTCGCTTGTCTGTAAAATTACATCCTAATTTTAATAAAAAACAATCAGTGAATGCAAATTTGACACCAATTAAACCCATGCTAGCAACTTTTTTTTTTTCTGTTCTAAATGTCTGTGAAGCGTGAGGAAGAAGTGAGACTTTCAGATGTAGTTTAATTATTAGGTTCAGTTCTCCTTACATCTGTGGATGTCATCTAAGCAGTGTATTTCTTTCTCTTCCAGCTGGAGATGCCTTCCTTGTATCCTACACAGCGTCACTGAACACAACCGATGCCAAGAACGGACTGAAATATGTTCTACCGGCTGTGCTAACCTTTCAGAATTCTTCAGGGGTACAGTTTACTAAATACACATTTCCCTGAGGGCAGATCTACAAAATGAGCCTTTGATACATCAGCTGCATCTGCTCTCCTTTATTTTTTTTTACACCTCCTCTGTGTGCTTGTTTTCCGGCAGACCTTCATATAAAGTAAACCTGTTGACATTTGAGTGATATATCTGGGAACAAGAATAAAATGCAGACATTTAGCGGTACCTGAATATATCCTATGGCTGCTTTCACACTGAGGATCTTTTCAAGCGCTCTTGCGTTAAAAAAGCACCTGAAAATCTCAAGAAAAATGCTACCCTTTAAAATCAATGAATGTGTTCACACTGAGGCGGTTCGCTTCTGTTGCGGTAAAAAAAATCCCGCTTGCAGCATTTTGAAGCATGTTTGGGAGCTGGGAAAAAAAAACACAGCAAAAACACAACTTCTCATTTAAAAGCAATAGAATACGCTGTAAAAATGCAAGGAAATACGCGTTTTTGGTGCGGGTTTTTAGGTCACATGTCCTTTTAACTACTTGACCTCCAGAAGATTTNCCCCCCCCCCCCCCCCCTTTTCCTTCATGACTAGGCCACTTTTTGAGATACGGCACTACATTACTTTAACTGACAATTTTGTGGTTGTGTGACGCTGTACCCAAATAAAATTGATGTCCTTTTTTTTTTCCACAAATAGAGCTTTCTTTTGGTGGTATTTGATCACCTCTGCATTTTTTTTTTTGCGCTATAAACGAAAGAAGACCTACAATTTTGAAAAAAAACAAAGCAATATTTTTTACGTTCTGCTATAAAACATATCCAATAAAAAAAATATGAAAAAAAAAATATAATTTCTTCATAAATTTAGGCTAATATGTATTCTGTTACATATATTTAATTAAAAAAAATCCCAATAAGCATATATTCATTGGTTTGCGCTTAGAATATAGCATCAACAAACTATGGGGTATTTCTATTTATTTTTTACTAGTAATGGCAGTAATCAGCAACTTATAGCAGCACTGCGTTAATGTGGCAGATATTCGGACACTAACTGACACTTTTTGGGAACCGGTGACACTAATACAGAGATCAGTGCTAAAAATATGTACTGTCACTGCACTAATGACACTGGCTGGGAAGGGGTTAACATCAGGGGCAATCAAAGGGTCAACTGTGTGCATAGCCTGTGTTTTACTACAGTGTGGAAGGTGCTTTTACTAGGGGAAGACATGGATCCTTGTCCCTGCTTTGCAGAGACACAGGTCCATGCCTTCCCTACTGACAGAACGGCAATCTGCCTTATTTACATAGGCAGACCGCTGTTCTGTCTGTCTGCTCAATGATCGGCAAGTGCGAGTCCACGGTGCCCACTGATCAGCTCCTGCTCTGTGTAATCACAGGGGTAGCGAGCCACTGCCGACGCACATGCCTGCTTCCCGGAAATGTAGGATCATATATATATATCACACACACACACATGATCCTGCGCACAGCTGCTGCCCAGTAACAGTAAAACTGCTATAGGGCGGCCAGCAAGTGGTTAAAAACCGCACCGCAAACACAGTAAAAAAATCATATGCATTTTTGCAAGGGAACAGTGTGAAAGTAGCCTAAATTGTCTTCTTAGGCACCTCAGAGCCCCAAAACCCGGGGGGGGGGGGCCTCTATAATTCATATTTGGAAATTCTGTTGAAGGGGAGCTGAACTGTGAAGTGGTGCCTAGAGATGGCTGGTGGGAAAGGGATAGAGGGGTCTGTAGGGTGCCAGCTTTTATGCATGTTGCTAGTATAATCTGTTTTGATTAGACTTACATTATATGATAAGTTTACTTTGAATTAAACCTTTTTCTTAGGATCACTAGCCTTAGTTAAAGCCACCCTATAAAAGAAGAGAATGTATTCTTACCTTTCTGACCGTCTTTGTTAAAGTAGTACCCACACTGCATAAAGCTTTGTCCTATTTAGTTACATGTTACTACTAAGAACTGCCAGGCTAATGCCCGAAGACATTTGCCTACTCAAAATTTGGGCAGCCAGTTCTAGTTAGAGCTGCATGATTAATCGTTAAAGAATCGAGATTGCGATTCAACCCCCCACCCGATCTTAAAGCGGTTGTAAAGGAAGAAAGTTTTTTTATCTTAATGCATTTTGTGTGTAGCAGCCCCCCCAGCACCCCCTAATTACTTACCCAAGCCCCATCTCTCTTCAGCGATGTACACTAATGTCTAAGCTGTCCGGGACACTCCTCCTGATTGACTGAGACAGAGCAGTGGCGCCATTGGCTCCTGCAGCTGTCAATCAAAGTCAGTCAGCCAATCAGGGGAGAGGGGGCTGGAGCCAGGTCGGGGCTCCGTGTCTGAATGGACACACGGAGCTGTGACTTTGCCCAGGTGCCACCATAGGAAGCTGCTGGCTGAGGGGGCACTCGATAGGGGGGAGGGGCCCGGAGCAGCTGCTCTATGCAAAATCAGTTGCACAGAGGAGGTAAGTATAACATGTTTGTTATTTAAAAAAAAAAAAACAAGACTTTACAATTACTTTAAAACAGCATTTCCTTATTCAGTGCAGAGTTCTCTGCTCACTGTTGACAGCTGACAAAAAAAAAATCAAAAAATCCAAGCAGCCTGCAAAGTTTATGTGACATTGCTTAGGCGGAAATAAAGAGAAACATTGTAGCATTTCCTGCTTTTAGATTAAATGAATGAACTTCGGTCTGTAAATGAGGTTGGTTTAACCACTTAAAGTGTTTGTTAACCCCCAAAAAAATAGATCCTGTTCCCTTAAAGCATGTTATACAGCACAGTGCTTGTGCTGTGTCATTTGGCCTCCTGTATCACCTGTAATACCTGGCTGATCCTGCCTGGCTATACCTTCCCCCCCTGTACTTTGACCACAATCCCCGCCCCGCTGCTCTCATATCTGCAGCTAAATCCTCTAATCCCCTCTGTACTATAATAAGTGTCCCTGTGTAATGTAAAAAAAATCTGCCTAACTGTACCTATATTAGCATGGCTCCCAGTGCTCAGCTGACTGTCAGCTCTTTCTCTCTCTCCCACTCCTCCCTGGCTGATGTCAGCGGGAGGGCTCAGTCCCACCCACTGGAGCTGTGAGCCAGGGAGAGAAGAGATCTGACAGTCAGCTGAGCTTACATAGGCACAGATAGGCAGATTTTTTACATTACACAGGGACACTAATTATGATGGTTCAGAGGGGATTACAGGATTTAGTAAAAGTGGGTTAACAACCACTTTAAAGACTAAACTTTTTTCTGACACTTGTTGCTTACAAGTTAAAACCAGTATTTTTTGCTAGAAAATGACTCCTAAACATTATATATTTTTTTAAGCACAGGCCCTAGAGAATAAAATGGCGGTTGTTGCAATATTTTACATCACACTGTATTTGCACAGCGGTCTTTCAAACGCAGTTTTTGTTAGAAAAAGTACACTTTAGCCCTGGTTCACATTGATGCTACTTTGAAATCGCTGCTACTTCACTTGAATCAGTGTGATATCAAAGTAGCAAGGTGAGCGTGATCTCAGGTGCTACTTGATAGACATGTGTGTGGCTTCATGCACAGATGTCTATAGATATCGCACCTGAAATCGGCAAAAGTAGTGCAGGAACTACTTTTGCAAATCGGTGCGGTGCTGAAAAATCTGTGTTGCACCAATTGGAACAGTGCCATTGCTGCCAATAGGCTGCGATTTGATCTCCCAAATCGCATGACAAATCGCTCCAATGTGAACCTAGACTTAAAGAATTAAAAAAAAAAAAAAGACCGTAAAGTTAGCCCAATTTTTTTGCATAAAATGAAAGATGATGTTACGCTGCGAGAATCGTGATCTTTATTCTAAGCAAAAAAATAGTGATTTTTATTTTAGCCAGAATCGTGCAGCTCTAGTTCTACCAGGGGTTTCCACCATTACTGTATTGTTCAAACATTAAGCCTCCTGGCTTACTCACTTGCAGCACCGCTGCTTTTGGCCTCAAGCCTAGGCCTTAGGGTTGCTCCTCAGAGCGTATGCTCATGCTGGCAGCTGCAGCCTCTCTCTCTTAGAGAACATGGATGTCGTCCTGACACTCATACACAGACCTCGTGTCTGTAGGGCGAAATCCTCCTGACTCCTTGGCCAGACTTTCTATCCACCTGGGTTCAGCTGTCTCCCAATGGGAGCCCTGAGCCCTGAACCCAGCCCACAGGTGTGTAATCAGCATGCCTGTGTTTGGAAAAACTAGGGTGAAAGTACTAATCCACACAGTGAAACTGGGTTGCCTGTCCACAATAGATACACACAGCGATTAAAATTAAGTATTGAACAAGTCACAAGAGAGTCTGCAATCTGTTTAGCTGGATTTACGGCAAGTGAGTATACGCCTGGGAGAGTGGGCCTAACATCATAGCTCCCAACTTTCTGAAATGGGAATGAGGGACACCTATTAGCAAAAGTATGTAGGTGTAGGACACGCCCCCTGCCACGCCCCCTTAAAGGAAAATTGGACAAAAAAAAAGATTGGTTAAACCCACAAGTCCTTTTTTTACCATTACTATTCCTTTATGAAATTTACAAATGCAGTCATTTAGAAATTGGATGAAAGGTTTAGCACTGGGAAACACTTTTTGATAGATAAAAAGTGCATTTTATATACAACTATATAGATCAGACCAAAATGAGGGACAGAAATACAAGTGACAAAGATTTTGTTTCCATATTGTGCTTGCAGAGACAAAGGTGGCAGCACCAATAGAAGAACATGAGATATGCTGCTACATATATGTCAGTGCAAAATGTGCTCTGTCAGTAAATTTTACAGGTTTTGTCATTAAAAAAAGGGGCAGGAGGTTGGCAACCCTGCCGTCATATTGTAAGAATGTGTCTTACACCTAAAATAGTGTGTTTACATCTGTCTTATCACCACAGGTGCCTGGAACAACCTTCAGTATCGTGGCTCCCTTTACAATCACAGCAGAGGAAACATCAAATGTAAGTATTGCAATGTATCAGGTTCTCCATAATTTCCAGTTCCTTGTCTGAGGATGGTGGTGTGTGATGGTGGATGAAACTAGTAAAGCTCAACTTTGCCCCTTTGTTCCCCTAAAAGAGACTCGGGCTCTTGTTCAAACACTCATGACACCTTTTGCATATTTGCCCTTCTACGTGTTGTTGTTTTGGGAGAATGTGTAAACTTTACACACAGAACCATGACTCATCCCCCATCAGTAAACCCAGACTGAAGTTCACTGAGCAAGAACCAGCCTCTAAAGCAGTGATTCTCAACCAGGGTTCCGTGGAACCCTAGGGTTCCTTCTTAGGTTACTAGGGGTTCCTTGAGCATTGGTCAATTTCTACCTCTCCGATAAGTTCCCACTAAAACCATTGATGTGTTTAGCTATCTGTAAGGGGGTAATTCTTCCCAATGACCACAAGTGTAAGGAGCATTCTTCCCATTGAACATCACACCAATGTATCGTGAGTTGTACATTTCTCATTTTTAGCAGGGGTTCCCCAAGACCGGAGAACTATTTCAAGGGTTTCTCCATGTTGAAAAGGTTGAGAAAGGCTGCTCTAAAGTTATATTGAAGGCAATTTCAATGTATACTTATCTGTTCTGTGCAGCAGTTTTGCACAGAGCAGCGCCGATCCTCCTCTTCTCGGGCCCCCCACAGGCGCTCCTTGCCCCTCCCTCCTGCCAAATGGCCCCAAAGCAAGCAGCTTGCAATGTGGGCTCTCAAGCAGGCTCACTCTCAACACAGAGCCGCTGCTCGGCCCACTCTCTCTCTCTCTCCTCATTGGCTCAATGGCTGTGATTGACCATTGCTGTCTTAGCCAATGAGGAGGGAGGGTCCCCGGAGAGCCAAGGCTTTCGTGCACACGCTGGATCGTGATGGGACTGGGATAAATATTCGGGGGGCTCGGGGTTTGCTGCATAGAGAAGGTTTTTTACCTTCATGCATAGAAGGTAGAAAACCCTGAGCATTTAGAACCACTTTAAAGGTTTACTTGTAAAGCAAATGATAGGAATGAGGTTGGGGTTTGCCAGGCTCAGGGCAAATCCTGTGGATTCAAGATCCTGGTGAATTTATGTGCAGCTTTGCCCAGAAGATTTTTTTTTTTTTTTTTTAAACCGTAATACACGGCATGATGGTCTTTTGGATAAGCCAGTCCTCTCACTTTGAGGCTCCATGCACACTGAAGCTGATAAAAGACCGTTTATGGTTGTTTGGGCGTTTTTTTTAAGAGCCCAAAAATGCCCCCTTATGTTATCCTATGTGTTCATGCACACATGGACATTTATTGCCGTTTAACAGCAGTGGCGTTTTGGGCTGTTATCTCAACGCCCTGAATTGGCATTCAAGAGTCATTCTTCTGACCACAAAAAATGCTGGGTGCCAATAAACGCTCATAAACACCGCTAAACGGCCATTTATCGGCGTCCGGCGTTTTTTCTAGTTGATGGAAGCTAATGAAGTTAAAAGAAAAACGCTCAAAAACTCTGACGCAGATAAACACTATTACAGAACGCTGATAAAAGCTAATTTTAAAAGCAGTGTTTTTCTGCCAGAAATCCGATGTCCAAAACGACTATATAGAGCGTCCAGTGTGCATGGAGCCTAAAGGAGTGGGGGGCACAAGGATAAGGAAAGGATAGGAAAACTTCTTAGGGAGAGATTCTGGTCTCTAAGGAAACTGTAGTTTCGTTCTGATTGCTAGCCCTAAAGACAGTCATCCCCTTTGCTGTTTTTTTTTTTTTTGTTCTTATTATCAGGGACCTTGTATCTTTAACTTCATTTTGTGGTTGACTTGGGGTCAGCAGTTATAGTGGGGGTGTTATCTTGAGGTTTTTATTTATTTAGCTTTGTACCGATTGGGCCATTTTTAGAGTTTGAGGCCCTATTGCCAGGAAATGTTCACTACATGTCAGTAACCACCCATGCAATCCATACATACAAAGAAACCAAAACAAGTAAGTTCAGAAATTAAGTTATGTGTAATAATAAAATGGAATGGCACAGGGAAAAAGTATTGAACACATGAAGAAAGGGAGGTGCAAAAAGGCTTAGAAAGCCAAGATACCAGCTGAAATCTAATTAGAAAGCAATCCAGCCTTTTGTCAGTGCAAATTAATATCAGCTGGTTCAGTCTCAATTGATGGTGTATAAAAAGGTGTCTCATTACCAAGGTGTCACACTAGAAAGATCTCATGATGGGTAAAAGCAAAGAGCTCTCCCAAGACCTTTGCAAGCTTATTGTTGCAAAACATACTGATGGCATTGGTTACAGAAGGATTTCTAAACTTCTGAATGTCCCAGTGAGCACTTTTGGGGCCAAAATCCGGAAGTGGAAAGAACTTAATTTTACCATAAAATGATCCATGACCAGGTGCTCCTCACAAGATTTCTGATCAGCTGTCGTCATTTTGATTAGCTGAGCATGAAAAGAGCTTTCCTGGAGCATTTCAGTCCCTGATAGTGCATCTGAAGCAAACCACCATATCTATCTAATAATTATCCCCAAAAAATGTAAAAAAAACAACAAATTTCTTCATCAGTTTAGGCCGATATGTATTCTTCTACATATTTTTGGTAAAAAATCCCAATAAGCATATATTGATTGGGTTGCGCAAAAGTTATAGCATCTACAAAATAGGGGATAGATTTATGGCATTTTTATTATTATTATTTTTTTTTTACTAGTAATGGCGGCAATCTGCAATTTTTATCTGGAATGCGACATTGCAGCGGACAGATCGGACACTTTTTTGGGACCAGTGACATTTATACAGCGATCAGTGCTAAAAATAGCCACTGATTACTGTATAAATGTCACTGGCAGGGAAGGGGTTACACTCTGGGGGGCGATCAAAGGGTTAAATGTGTTCCCACTGTATGGGAGCTGGGTTGGCAGGGACATGACAGATCTAACTGTTCCCGATCCCTGGGAACAGTAGATCAGTGTCAGGTCCCTTGACAGAATGGGGGTCCTCCATGTTTACATCGGCAGATCCCCGTTCTGCCTCTGTAGTAGGCAATCGCGGGTCGCCAGTGGACATCGAGTCCGCCTGACCCGTGGGTGCGCTCGCGGAGCACGCAGGGGACGTTTGCCCACAAATCGTGAATGTGCGGCCAACATACCATGGCGGCGGTTTGCGCAGCCGAGCCAACCTGCCACCGTGAAACTGCAGCGGCCAGTTGGCAAGCGGTTAAGCTCTAGTGGTGCATGCGATTTAAGGAACACGTGTCAGTCCAGACTGCATTTAAAGGGCATGGCAGCCCATTTTTATTAAATGGAAACAAAATTCAAAGAAATAACAGAAATTTCCCTCGCAGGGGGTTCCACCATTACTGTATTGTTCAAACATTCAGCCTCCTGGCTTACTCACTTGCAGCACCGCTGCTTCTGGCCTAAAGCCTAGGCCTTAGGGTTGCTCCTCAGAGCGTATGCTCATGCTGGCAGCTGCAGCCTCTCTCTCCTAGAGAACAGGGATGTCCTCCTGACACTCATGCACTGACCTTGTGTCTGTAGGGCGAAGTCCTCCTGACTCCTTGGCCAGACTTTCTGTCCACCTGGGTGCAGCTGTCTCCAAATGGGAGCCCTGAGCCCTGAATCCAGCCCACGGGTGTGTAATCAGCATGCCTGTGTTTGGAAAAACCAGGGTGAAAGTACTAACCCACACAGTGAAACGGGGTCACCTGTCCACAATACATGCACACAGCAAGTAAAATTAAGTATTGAACACGTCACAAGAGAGTCTGCAATCTGTTTAGCTGGATTTACGGCAAGTGAGTATACGCCTGGGAGAGTGGGCCTAACATCATAGCTCCCAACTTTCTGAAATGGGAATGAGGGACACCTATTAGCAAAAGTATGTAGGTATAGGACATGCCCCCTGCCACGCCCCCTTAACGGGAAATTGGACAAAAAAATGATTGGTTAAACCCACAAGTGCTTTTTTTTACCATTACTATTCCTTTATATTGGCTTTTGAAATTTTCAAATGCAGTTATTTAGAAATCAGATGAAAGGTTAGCACCGGGAAACACTTTTTGATTGATAAAAAGTGCATTTTATATACAACTATATAGATCAGACCAAAATGAGGGACATATGAGGAGGAAAGAGGGACAGAGGGACTGTTCTGAATGAGGGACAGTCCCTCCAAATCAGGGACAGTTGGGAGCTATGCTAACATAGAAGTGTAACTGCACCTTTGTTGCACCTTCCTAATTTGATCATAGAGAAATGCAATATTCCCGAACTGTTTATTAATTAAACAAGCAATACTTTCATATGCAAGCTAAATAAAGCACACAAATCTGTAAACATAAACTTATGGAAGAACTTCAAACCCAGACACCCTGTGAGATGCCCTGCAGAGCACAGCAGGGCGGAAAGTGCAATTCTGGATGTGTGGTGGCTTTGAACAAACCCAGAGATAAATGTTTGATGACAAATATAAAAATCTGGACATGTCTAGCATCTTCTACACCTGAGCGCTGCATAATTAAAGTAACCACATTAATAATAAATTGGTCTCTCTAACTTCACTTTGCATCAAGAAAGGAATACCGGCAATAAGCAGCTGTCATGATTATTACTGCATATTTAAACAAGCCCTGTCCAACTTTGTAAAGGTAACTAAAGTTTCGGAGATTTCCTTAAAATTTACTTAAATGTAGTTGTGGTCCATTTTACTCTGCAACGGATTGTTGGCGACGTTCTCTGTGTCTTACGATCGGCACTTAGCTGAAGGACTGCTCAGATTATGCAGTTTTCAGCCAGTCAGGCAGGAAGATAGATTTACAGAAACAAAGAAAGGGAAGGCGCAATCCCCTAATGCATCATCCGAATTAAAACAGAATTTATTGATAAAAAAAACAATAAAATGCATACTCCCAAAGGTGCATAAGTATACAGCAAGTACATAGGATGACATGAGGGAGAACATCCAAGTATTTCTGCAGCCTCACATATACACGCTAATGTGTTTCGGGGGCGAACCCCCTTCTTCAGAAATACTTGGATGTCCTACCTCATGTCATCCTTCTATGTACTTGCTGTATACATATGTACCTTTGTGAATATGCATTTTATTGTTTTTTGTTTTTTTTTATCAATAAATTCTGTTTTTATTCGGATAATGCACTAGGGGTTAAATCTCTTTCTTTGTTTTTGTAGTTCCACATGGGATATCCCCATCCGAGGAGGGCTGCATCCACCGGCATTGGACCGGGCTTGTGATGTGATATTGGTTGGCTGACACTCTAGTGAACACCACTGAGCACTGGGAGCATTTGACTGACTTTTCTTCAAGAAGATAGATTTGACTGAGAAAAGTGAAGAACTGAGCACCAAACACAAGCTGCCTGCCAGTACATATTTCAAAAACTGTACAGTATAGACACAGCTTTAAAAAAAAAAAAAACAAGGTTGCGAAGGTCTTGAGAGAGCTCTTTGCTTTTACCCATCATGAGATGCTTCTTGTGTGACATCTTCGTAATGAGACACCTTTTTATAGGCCATCAATTGAGATTGAACCAGCTGATATTAATTTGCACTGACAAGGGGCACAATTGCTTTTTGCACCTCCCTTTCTTCATGTGTTCAATAGTTTTCCCCGTGTCACTCCATTTTATTACATATAACTTAAGTTCTGAACTTATTTGTGTTGTTTTCTTTGTATGTATGGATTGCATGGGTTGTTACTGACATATACCGTCACATTACCGTCAATAGCACCTTTAGAAATATATTAACCTAGAAAAATGGTGACGTGTTCAATACTTATTTTACCCACTGTGTGTGTGTGTATACAGTATCTCACAAAAGTGAGTACACCCCTCACATTTTTGTAAATATTTTTTCTATCTTTTCATGTGACAACACTGAAGAAATTACACTTTGCTACAATGTAAAGTAGTGAGTGTACAGCTTGTATAACAGTGTAAATTTGCTGTCCCCTCAAAATAACTCAACACACAGCCATTAATGTCTAAACCGCTGGCAAAAAAAGTGAGTACTTCCCTAAGTGAAAATGTCCAAATTGGGCCCAATTAGCCCTTTTCCCTCATGTGACACATTAGTGTTACAAGGCCTCAGGTGTGAAAGGGGAGCAGGTGTGTTAAATTTGGTGTCATCACTCTCACTCTCTCATACTGGTCACTGGAAGTTCAACATGGCACCTCATGGCAAAGAACTCTCTGAGGATCTGAAAAAAAGAATTGTTGCTCTACATGAAGATGGCCTAGGCTATAAGAAGATTGCCAAGACCCCGAAAATGAGCTGCAGCACGTTGACCAAGACCATACAGCAATTTAACAGGACAGGTTCCACTCAGAACAGGCCTTGCCATGGTCCACCAAAGAAGTTAAGTGCACATGCTCCGCGTCATATCCAGAGGTTGTCTTTGGAAAATAGACGTATGAGTGCTGCCAGCATTGCAGCAGAGGTTTAAGGGGTGGGGGGTCAGCCTGTCAGTGCTCAGACCATACGCCACACACTACATCAAATTGGTCTGCATGGCTGTCATCCCAGAAGGAAGCCTCTTCTAAAGATGATGCACAAGAAAGCCTGCAAACAGTTTGCTGAAGACAAGCAGACTAAGGACATGGATTAATGGACCCATGTTCTGTGGTCTGATGAGACCAAGATAAACTTATTTGGTTCAGATGGTGTCAAGCGTGTGTGGCGGCAACCAGGTGAGGAGTACAAAGACAAGTGTGTCTTGCCTACAGTCAAGCATGGTGGTGGGAGTGTCATGGTCTGGGGCTGCATGAGTGCTGCCGGCACTGGGCAGCTACAGTTCATTGAGGGAAACATGAATGCTAACATGTACTGTGACAAACTGAAGCAGAGCATGCGCCCCTCCCTTTGGAAACTGGGCTGCAGGGCAGTATTCCAACATAACAACCCCAAACACACCTCCAAGATGACCGCTGCCTTGCTAAAGAAGCTGAGCGTAAAGGTGATGGACTGGCCAAGCATGTCTGCAGATCTAAACTCTATTGAGCATCTGTGGGGCATCCTCAAACTGAAGGTGGAGGAGTGCAAGGTCTTTAACATCCACCAGCTCTGTGATGTCGTCATGGAGGAGTGGAAGAGGACTCCAGTGGCAACCTGTGAAGCTCTGGTGAACTCCATGCCCAAGAGGGTTAAGGCAGTGCTGGAAAATAATGGTTACCACACAAAATATTTGGGCCCAATTTGGACATTTTCACTTAGGGGTGCACGCACTTTTGTCGCCAGCAGTTTATACATTAATGGCTGTGTGTTGAGTTATTTTTAGGGGACAGCAAATTGACACTGTTATACAAGCTGTACACTCACTACTTTACATTGTAGCAAAGTGTCATTTCTTCAGTGTTGTCACATGAAAAGATAGAATAAAATATTTACAAAAATGTGAGGGGTGTACCCACTTTTGTGAGATACTGTGTGTGTGTGTGTGTGTGTATGTATATATATATATATATATATATATATATATATATATATATATATATATATATAAAATATATTTCCCCTATAACT
>BLSH010226001.1:674856-687022 GCA_018402905.1 Glandirana rugosa
CCTGTACCTAATGACCTAAGTATAGAGCACCAGACTACTCTGGTTCTATTTGAATAAACCAGGTCTACCACAGTTCGCACACACCGCCGTTGGTCCACTTCTCATGTCTGTTCACACAAAACGGATGTCAGTTCGTACCATCACCCTCACAGTACCAGACCCTGTCGTACTCACGACGGCTGTGACCCCTCGATGTCAAGTAACTCCCTTGGTACTTACGGTTGTACATGACACTGTATGACTTCGTCTCGTACTAGGGGAAGGGAAGCTCTGACCCGGTGTCCCGTCGTAAGGTTGTACTATTGTTGGGAGGGTTTAGGTCTGGAGACATGCTTGGCCAGTCCATCACCTTTACCCTCAGCTTCTTTAGCAAGGCAGTGGTCATCTTGGAGGTGTGTTTGGGGTTGTTATCATGTTGGAATGCTGCCCTGTGGCCCAGTCTCGAAGGGAAGGGGATCATGCTCTGCTTCAGTATGTCACAGTACATGTTGGCATTCATGGTTCCCTCAATGAACTGTAGCTCCCCAGTGTCGGCAGCACTCATGCTGTCCCAGACCATGACACTCCCACTACCATGCTTGACTGTAGGCAAAACACACTTGTCTGTACTCTTCACCTGGTTGCCGCCACACACGCTTGACACCATCTGGACCAAATAAGTTTATCTTGGTCTCATCAGACCACGAGATATGAATCCAGTAATCCATGTCCTTAGTCTGCTTGTCTTCAGCAAACTGTTTGCAGGCTTTCTTGTGCATCATTTTTAAAAGAGGCTTCCTTCTGGGACGACAGCCATACAGACCAATTTGATGCAGTGTGTGGCATATGGTCTGAGCACTGACAAGCTCACCCCCCCACCCAACCTCTGCAGCAATGCTGGCAGCAATCATATGTCTATTTCCCAAAGACAACCTCTGGATATGATGCTGGGCACATGCACTCAACTTCTTTGGTTGACCATGGTGAGGCCTGTTCTGAGTGGAACCTGTCCTGTTAAACTACTGTATGGTCTTGCCCACCGTGCTGCAGCTCAGTTTCAGGGTCTTGGAAAACTTCTTATAGCTTAGGCAATCTTTATGTAGAGCAACAATTCTTTTTTTCAGATCCTCCGAGAGTTCTTTGCCATGAGGTGCCATGTTGAACTTCCAGTGACCAGTATGACAGAGTGAGAGCGATAACACCAAGTTTAACACACCTGCTCCCCAATTACACCTGAGACCTTGTAACACTAAAGAGTCACTTGACACCGGGGAGGGAAAATAGCTAATTGGGCCCAATTTGGACATTTTCACGTAGGGGTGTACTCTTGCCAGTGGTTTAGATATTAATGGCTGTGTGTTGGGTTATTTTGAGGGGACAGCAAATTTGCACTTTTATACAAGCTGTACACTCACTACTTTACATTGTAGCAAACTGTAATTTCTTCAGTGTTGTCACATGAAAAGATATAATAAAATGTTTACAAAAATGTGAGGGGCGTATATGTTGCGGCTTGCAAGTGGTTTACCAGGGTTATGGCTGAAGCTATCATCCCTAACCCCGGTATTTTTTTTTTTTTTTTTTTTTTTTTTCAGACAGCCATTCTCTTTCTCATGAAAGCAATCCAAGCAGTTACTTAGCCACTGGATCACTCTCAGAAGTTCGCCTGTGTTTCTCAGGCTTACTGTTTTTACCGGTGAGCCCGGGAAACAATCCAACGGTTTGTGCCGCTGGCTATAGTGGTGAACAGAGGCCAGATAGTATCTGGTCACCTCTATGATCTAAGAGGACCAGAGTGATGCTATGACTTCACTTCTGGTCTAGGATGGAAGTAAACTACTTATTTATTTTTTTAAAGCAAAAGTTACATTTTTATTTGTTTTGATCTTTTACTTTAAAAGGTAGAGGAGAAAGTTGAAAGCGTGACATATTTGGTATCTATTTACTGGGCATAACATCATCTTTTATATTGTACCAAAAAATTAGGTTATATATTGTGTTTTTGCATTAAAATTTATTAAAGTGTATTTTTGCCAAAAAATTGCATTTGAAAAAACGCTGCGCAAATACAGTGTGACATAAAAAATTACAACTATTACCATTTTATTCAAAAAAAGTTCTACGTAATTTTCTAGCAAATTATATTGATTTTTACTTTTTAACAAAAAAAGTTGCTAGCCTGCCGTACCCATGATCAGTCCTCCAGGGTCACTTGGGGGCGTAATCTCTCAATCGGGGAGCTATCATTTAGGCTCCTAGTACTGCAGTACATGCTGAGTCAAGCCTTAAAGGAATCTAGGTTCATTGAATTGTATTTGTATTGCACGTTTTTTTTTTTGTTTTTTTTTTAACGTTGACACTGAACTACTAATCTGCTGTGTTACCCTTTAACTTTGGTCTGCCAGTACAGTGGGCTTATTTTCTAAAGGTCAGTGTGTGCCATCTTTGTGTGACTGCTGGGAGTTCCCAGCCAAGGGGTATTCTGGTGGTATCAGAGCCTAATGTACAGGCGTGTCTCAACGATCATTGACACGGGTCCTATTTTATGCATATTGATACATTTGCATTGATTTCAATGGAAAATGCAGAGGTGTGAATTCAGTCTGAGTCAATCAATTTTTCATGATATTTTTACAAATATCCCCCTAGGTAATACAGCTGTACATAACCATATGGTTTCCAAACCTTTCAGCTACTCCATATAAAAGCAACACATTGACCATATGGCTGTTTATCAAACTGTACATTTAAAAATATGTATTTGTATCTTTGTATGTATATCTAGTTCTGAGTCTGTATGTGTGTGTGTATGTGTATATATGTGTGTATGTATATATATATATATATATATATATACACAGTATCTCACAAAAGTGAGTACACCCCTCACATTTTTGTAAATATTTTATTATATCTTTTCATGTAACAACACTGAAGAAATGACACTTTGCTGCAATGTAAAGTAGTGAGTGCACAGCTTGTATGACAGCGTAAATTTGCTGTCCCCTCAAAATAACTCAACACACAGCCATTAATGTCTAAACTGCTAGTAACAAAAGTGAGTACACCCCTAAGTGAATATGTCCAAATTGGGCTCAATTAACCATTTCCCTCCCCGATGGCATGTGACTTGTTAATGTTACAAGGTCTCAGGTGTGAATGGGGAGCAGGTGTATTAAATTTGGTGTTATCACCCTCACTCTCTCATACTGGTCACTGGAAGTTCAACATGGCACCTCATGGCAAAAAACTCTTTGAGGATCTGAAAAAAATAATTTTTGCTATACATAAAGATGGCCTAGGCTATAAGAAGATTACCAAGACCCTGAAACTGAGCTGCAGCATGGTGGCCAAGACCATACAGCGGTTTAACAGGACAGATTCCGCGCAGAACAGGCCTCATCATGGTTGACCAAAGAAGTTGAGTGCATGTGCTCATTGTCATATTCAGAGGTTGTCTTTGGTAAATAGACGTATGAGTGTTGCCAGCATTGCTGCAGAGATTAAAGGGGTGGGGGGGTCAGCCTGTCAATGCTCAGACCATATGCCGCACACTGCATCAAACTGGTCTGCATGGCTGTTGTCCAAGAAGGAAGCTTCTTCTAAAGATGATGCGCAAGAAAGCCCGCAGTTTGCTGAAGACAAGTAGACTAAGGACATGGATTACTGGAACCATGTCCTGTGGTCTGATGAGACCAAGATAAACGTATTTGGTTAAGATGGTGTCAAGCATGTGTGGCAGCAACTAGGTGAGGAGTACAAAGACAATTGTGTCTTGCCTACAGTCAAGCATGGTGGTGGGAGTGTCATGGTCTGGGGCTGCAATGAGTGCTGTCGGCACTGGGGAGCTACAGTTCATTGAGGGAACCATGAAAGCCAACATGTACCATGACTTACTGAAGTAGAGCATGATCCCCCTCCCTTCAGAGAATGGGCCGCAGGGCAGTATTCCAACATGATAATGACCCCAAACACACCTCCAAGAAGACCATTGCCTTGCTAAAGAAGCTGAGGGTAAAGGTGATGGACTGGCCAAGCATTTCACCAGACCTAAACACTATTGAGCATATGAGGGGCATCCTCAAACAGAAGGTGGAGGAGCGCAAGGTCTCTTCTTCTCCTCTTGTCATCATAGAGGAGTGGAAGAGGACTCCATTGGCAACTTGTAAAGCTCTGGGGAACTCCAAGCCCAAGAGGGTTAAGTCAGTGCCGGAAAATAATGGTGGCCACACAAAATATTGACACTTTGGGTCCAATTTGGATATTTTCACTTAGGGGTGTACTCACTTTTGTTGCCAGTGGTTTAGACATTAATGACTGTGTGTTGAGTTATTTTGAGGAGGCAGCAAATTTACACTGTTATACAAGCTGTACACTCACTACTTTACATTGTAGCAAAGTGTCATTTCTTCAGTGTTGTCACATGAAAAGATAGAATAAAATATTTACAAAAATGTGAGGGGTGTACTCACTTTTGTGAGATACTGTGTGTGTGTATGTGTATATATATATATATATATATATATATATATATATATATATATATATATATATATTTATATATTTCTGATGTGTGTGTGTGTGTATGTGTGTGTATAAAGATTCAATGGGGAAAATATTTATTTGGTCCCCTGCTGATTTTGTAAGTTTGCCCACTTACAAAGAAATGAAGGGTCTATAATTGTTATTATATATGTGTATTTTAAATGATAGAGACAGAATATCATCCAAAAATCCATAAAAAAAACATAAAACAAATGCTATGACTTGAGTTGTAGTTCAGTGAGTAAAATAAATATTTGATCCCCAAGCAAAACATGACTTAGTACTTGGTGGAGAAACCCTTGTTGACCAGCACAGAGGTAAGACATTTCTTGTAGTTGGTGACCGGGTTTACACATCTCAGGAGAAATTTTGGTCCACTCTAAAAGTACAGACCGACTTTGCCACATTGAGGGGCCAATGGGTGGGGCCATGTATTGTAAAATCCTGTATGAGAACCTTCTTCCTTCAGCCAGAACTGAGCTGAAGCCAGAGTTGTCGAGCGACAGCCAAGAAATCTTAAAGTGGTTGTAAACTCTTACGCCACTTGTACTTACAGGTAAACCAATAGTTTAGGAGATATTCAGAGTGCATGAAGCCAATGACCCCATCGCCGCATGTGCTCTGAAGGTCCGGCTTACCGTGCCAGACCTTCAGAGCCCGTGCCGGAAGCAGCAGCTCCTGCATGCATATGCGGGAGTGATGTAAACCCGGAAGAAACACCGGGGGGAAGATGTCAGCCTGCTCAGCGGTGAGCGGGCCCCGCTGCAAGAGCTTAGTTCTAAGGTAAGTAGCACATTATGTCTTTGTCTTACAGGTTTTCTTTATTTTTTTTTTTTATTCTTCAGCGGTTCACAACCACTTTAAGGATTTAAAGAGGTCCGGTGAAAAAAAAAAAGAATGGACCAAAATCCCTCCTCAAATATATGCAAACCTGGTCAATAACTACAATGAATGCCTTACCTCTGTGCTTGACAACAAGGGTTTCTCCACCAATTACTAAGTCTTGTTTTGCTTGAGGATCAAATACTTATTTTATTCCCTGAACTGCGACTCAATTTATAACATTTGTATCATGTGTTTTTTCTGGATTTTTGGTTGATATTTTGTGTCTATCATTTAAAATACATCTATGATAAAAATTATAGACCCTTCATTTCTTCTGTATATATAAATCATTTTTCATAGCTCTTGTGAACCAAGGTACAGACGGCTGTCGGACCACCTGTCACTCTTATGGAACAGTAAACGTGGCACCGCCACTGCTGCCTGCGGTTGTTCCCTGGCTGTCCTGCCCCATTTACATTAAACAATTGATTAACATTGCACCCACCACGCACATTATCTGACCATACAGTATTTGTACAATCAACTTTAGATTTACCAAAACGTATGTAATATTAGAACCTCCATAGTCTGTAACAAATTTGTATCCAATAAGGCAGGCCCTTGCACTGTATTTTATTTTTTTTTTGTAGATCTAAAGGAGATTGTACAATCAAAGGCTACAGCTTAAAGGATAAATTCGCTTTTTAAAAAAAAAAATAATACATGCACATTTTATTGCAGGTAAAAAAAAAATGTGCATTTATTATCATTATTATAAGGCTACATACACACGGGCGTTTTTACAGCCACGTTTTTGAGCTGTTTTTACAGCTTAAAAATGCCTATTCATGTTATTCAATGGCCTCATATACACACTGACATTTTTCAGCTGTAAGTGGCATAGGCTTTTTTAAGCTGTAAAAAAAGCCCTTGACCAGCGCGTTCCGAAGCTTCAGCGCTAGAGCTGTTTTGACGCAGACGCCAGCAAAACGTGGCTTAACGTTGTATACACAGCGTTAAGCCTCATCAGGCGTTTCACTGCTACTATTCAAAATCAATGGTTCCCTATGGGAGCCCATTGATCTGAATAGAAGTCTCACCAGAAGTCGGATCATGATGATTCGACTTGAGGTGCGACTTGTATGCTGAGGATCTTGAAGGGGAACCGCGCAAAAAAAAAATTGCGTAAGATTCCTCCCCAAGAGGTACCAGACGCTTCGGTCTGGTATGGATTTTAAGGGGAACACCCACACCCAAAAAAATGGCGTAGGGTTCCCCCCAAAATACATACCAAACCCTTATCTGAGCACGTAGCCTGGCAGGCCAGGAAAGGAGGCGGGGACAAGCGAGCACGCCCCCCCCCCCCCCTGAACCATACCAGGCCGCATGCCCTCAACATGGGGGGTGGGTGCTTTGGGGCAAGGAGGGCCCTGCACCCCCCCACCCCAAAGCACCTTGTCCCCATATTGATGAGAACAAGGGCCTCTTCCCGACAACCCTGGCCGTTGGTTGTTGGGGTCTGCAGGCGGGGGCTTATTAGAATCTGGAAGCCCCCTTTAACAAGTGGGCCCCCAGATCCTGGCCCCCCACCCTATGTGAATGAGTATGGGGTACATTTTACCCCTACCCATTCACCTAAAAAAAGTGTAAAGAAATCCACACTACTCCAGGTTTTTAAAATATTTTATTAAATCAGCTCCGGCGTCTTCTCCGGCTCTTCTCCCTCTCCGGCATCTTCTTTCTTCTGCTCTTTTGCGGGGTCTTCTGTCTTCTGAGGGTTCTTCTGATCTTTTGCCACTGTCTTCTCCACTGTCTTCTCCCTCTGCTCTTCTTCCCATGTTGACACAACGTGATCTCCCAAACTAATGGACTATCCGCGCTCTGCATTGACTTTTATTAGCACGGGGCAGGACCAACCCTGCCTGCAGACCATGACAAGCAACAGCCAGGGTTTTCGGGAAGAGGCCCTTGACCTCATCAACATGGGGACAAGGTGCTTTGGGGTGGGGGGGGCACAGGGCCCCCCCCAAAGCACCCACCCCCCATATTGAGGGCATGTGGCCTGGTATGGTCCAGGGGGGGGCGGCACTCACTCGCCCCCACTCCCTTTTCTGGCCTGCCAGGCTGCATGCTCGGATAAGGGTTTGATATGGATTTTGGGGGGACCTTATATCGTTTTTTTCAGTGTGGGGGTTCCCCTTAAAATCCATACCAGACCGAAGGTTCTGGTACCTCTTGGGGGGAATTCGGTGCAAATTTTTTTTTCATTTTTGCGGGGGCTTCCCTTTAATATCCTCAGCACACAAGTCGCACCGCAAGTTGTATCATTATGATCCAACTTCTGATGCGAATTCTATTCAAATCAATGGGCTCCCATAGGGAACCATTGATTTTGAATAGAGGCAGAGAAACGCCGTTGAAAGCTAATGCTAAAAACGCGCATTGACGCCAATGCAAAACACTGATAAAATCTTGTTTTTAACGTTCGCATTTTTCATGACGTCGGTACTGACTTTACAGCTTGTTTTTTTAGACACCCGTGTGTATGTAGTCTTATTATTATTATTATTTATTTTTTTTTGAGCCTGCAAAAGCATTGCACCCATGCTCAGCAGATGGCTGGTGCCAACCATGCAGATCTCCTGCAGATCTGTCAGTGTATCTGGGTGCCCGTACATCCCGTACAGGCAAGTAGATACACTGACAGGAAGAAACGACGAACTCCACAGAGCCGTGGTAGTTCATTGAGAACTACAAGCCGATAGCTGTAAAGGATGCCAAGGCTTGTAGTTCATTGACACAGACAGAGCTGTGTGAATGAATGATGCGAGCATGTGGGCGGAGCTTCTCCCCCCTACTGCTGTTACATGCAGGGGAGTATCAACTGTAAAGCAAACAAGGGATTTGCCTTGGGTGGCATATTTAAGGGGGGGCCTCCTGGTTTAGTATGTGGGGATAGGGGAGCCCCCCCTCTCTTTTTCACCTCCCTCTTTCTCTCTCTCTCTCTCAACCCCCCTCTCACTCTCTCTCGCACTCCCTTTCTCTCGCCCCTTCTCTCTCTCTCTCTCTCTCTCTCTCTCTCACCCTCTCACCCTCCTATCTCTCCTCTCTCCCTCCCTCACTCCTCTCTCTCTCACCCCTCTCTCTCTCTCGCCTCCCTCTCTAACTCTCCCCTTTCTCTCTCTCTCTCACTCCCCTCTCTATTATCCACTTCTCTCTCATCCCCCTCTCTTTCTCCTTCCATCTCTCTCTCTCCCTCCTCTCTCTCCCCCTCTCTCTCACCCCATCTCTTTCTCCTTCCATCCCTCTCTCTCTTTCGCTCACCCCTCTCTCTCTCTCTCTCGCTCACACACACCTCTCTCTCACCCCCCTCTCTCTCTCCTTCCCTTTCTTTCTCTCATCCCCTTCTCTCTTTCACCCCCCTCTCTCTCCCTCCCCACCTCTAAAGAGGGGGCACTCTAATAGGAAGAGCCTAAAGAGGAAGGGGTGGAGTTTACAGATAAAGGGGTGGATCTTAAACAGGAATGGGTGGGACAAATTTAGATTGGGGCGCCCAATTTTGGTCTTACCTAGGGCAGCACAAAACCAAAATACAGCACTGGTCACAGGGAGGAGGGCAGTGGGTGGCGGCTGCAGCATTGGGAACATGTTATGTTACATCCTAAAACCGGGTGGAACGTGTAACATATTTCTAAGGTGAACTTATCCTTTAACACAGATGGTTATGCTTGTTTTGGGCAAGCAAATGCATGTGGTCCTATGATCAGTTGTCATGCAACAATAAATCAGTGCTAAAGTCCCAAATCGTATCTGATTCCTGGTAATGTGGGCAGCAATCTGTAACATTTTGCTCAACATATTTTCAGAGTCCATGACACGGCACCATCTATCTGTAGCCCTTTGCATAATGTTAATCAGCTTTGTAGCCTGACCTCCTACTAAAGAGAACTATATGTCACCATCTTAAACACTTTTACCATGACCTATATAGGTGGGGGATTCATGTTGTAATGTTACCAGGAGGGTTTAATAATAGACACCCGCTGCAAACTATTTTAAGATACCACATTCAAGGCTTTATTTATAGGGTAGAATCTATGCTTTACTAAAAAAAAACATTGAAGCTAAACTCCAGGCAAAACCGCTACATATAGCATTGAAATACATATGCAGTACTGGAGCTGTTATACCAGCCTTTCTGTCCATCCAGCTCTTCTATTTCTACAGACCTGTCGCACAGCACAGCTAGCATGGAGACCTGACTTTTCCTTGTGGCAGGTAACCAACATGGCTAGGTCACCTTCCTGTCCATAGCCTGTGATAGGACAATGAAGGCAAAGCAGCAGGTTGATGAGGTCATCTCTGTGTTCTCTCCTCCTGTCAGCATTTGTTATCAGCCTAGATGGCACCTAGTTCAACCCCTCTTTCTCCCAGTCTGCTTGCTACTGTAAGGGGCTTAAAGTAGAATACTCGTTTTGTTGCACTCATTTGAAGAAATAGTGGTATGATTCACCATGTGCTTTCCAGGGTAATTTTAAAAAGGAGAGCCTGCACTTATAATCCCCTAAACAAATCTCAGCGTGTTCTTATGAGGGGCAATGTCTGCATCTCTTTAGAAGTATTTATTATGCTGCGGTGCTGTTGAAAACATGCAACTGCAATGCATTAATGTGTGTATGGTACATGTCTTTACCTTGCGGTAATGCGCTAGTGAAAGCATGCTTTACTTCAAAGCATAAGTGAGAATGGGCCCTTAGGGAGTATCTCTTTAAAAATTAAACTCCTATAGCAAGGGATGCCTCTTATCTTGGTGCAGACTTCTAGGAAATCCAGTGAGCCAATCACACAAGCGGGAAATGACACTTATGGTGTACAGAATGCCTCAGCCTGAGTTCACACTATAGCGATGCGGGAATCAGTGCGATTCCAGTGTCAGTTGCCGCATCGCATCTCTCCTGCAGGCAGTTTACACTGCCTTCTGCGAACAGCTGCGGGTGTCAATACAATTTTAATGACACCATTAGATCGGTTCGCATATCGCAGTGCGAACTGTGGATTCGGACAGAAATTGGATTGCATGGGTAAGAACACCCATGCTATCCGATTGCAGTGCGGGGAAAAAAAATCCCCTGCGCTTTTTTTTCTGCGAATCCAATGTATGTTCAGCCATACAAACTGTATGGTTGAACTCGGATCGCACAGACATCGCATGTGATCTGCACCTGCGGTGCGGGTGCGAATCACGTGCAATGTCTGAGTTCGCTATTGTGTGAACCTGGGCTCCAGGTTACCATTTCAGTAGGAAGCAACATGTGACAGTTTCATAAAATTACAGTGGCTGTAGATTGAAATGAAAACACATTTTTTAAAATAAGATTACTCTAAGGCTGGGTTCACACTGATCCGAATTGGAAGTGCGAATTCAGCCAAAATTCGGACCTGATTTGCACCTCAAATGGTGAACAGACATCACCGAACCCCCTGCTGTGAGCCGTGGCTGCAGCTAGTGTGAACCCAGCCTAAAGGTACAAGTTTTGTTTGCCTTAATGCTTTCTATACATTAAGGTATAAAACCTTCTGCAAGCAGCTCCCCCTTATACTTATCTTAGGCCGATCTTGATCTAGCGATGTGCCTTAGAGCAGCGGCTCTCTCTGCTCTCTCTCCTCATTGAACAGAGCCATTGGCTCCCACTGCTGTCAATGACAGCCAGTGAAGAGGGAGCAGGGGGCAGTACCAAGCCACACTGTGTGTCAATGGACACTCAGGGCCATCTGTGGAGCGAACAAGCACTAGAGCCTCCATAGCAAGTGACTTGCTATGGGGGCACTGGGCGGGGGGAGAAACCAGGTGGGCCAGTGGGGGAAAAGGAGGATTATGGCTGCTCTGTGCACTGTCTGTTTGCCTTTAGTAAATGCACTCCACTCTGTAGCGAAAACAAGTACTGTGGGGGATAGCTCCAGACTAAGGCTGGCCATAATTTATATAAATTTCTTATTTTAGATTTACCTTTAAGTATATAAAAATTATGGAAATGGCGCTGTCTCCTTGGCGTGTATGTGTAAGTGTTCCTTTAAAGATGTGTGTGGGCCTGTGTCTTTGGCACCCTTATTCAAATTACCATGGATGGAATACAGAGTAAAAAAATGAGAGAAGAAGAAAAAAAAAAAAATTTTGATGTCCGTGAATGTCCGTGAATGTCCGTACAACATAAAATGTGTAAAAACACCTAAAATCACCTAATAATATAAGTACACGAGAAACAGGCAGATATAATACAGATAAAATTAGGGATGAAAAATGTAAAAATAGAAATTGGTGAATAGTTGAAAATATTGTCCGTAAATGTCCGTATGTCCGTAAATGTCCGTAAAATAAAAATAAAGCGCTGTGGTGCCAAATGGTGCAAAATCAATCAATGAACCTTAAATATTGTGCAATGGTTAAGAAAAAATGTGGTCTCCAAGAGTAGTTGTGTCCGATTGCGCTAATTCATGCTGCAATAGGTATTGGTGTTTCAGAATCAGTATCTTTCTGCTATGCGATTATAACTCTATCCATATCTTTATTTGAACAAAAAACAGTGATCCTTCTGTGAGTAATCCTTTTGCTGTATAAATAAAAAGGGACTTCCGTGCTTATTCAAGGTAGTAAGGTGACTTCCACGCGTGCTCTCCCGTATGTTCCCGCACTTACCAGATGTTTCATACCCCTGCAGGGGTACACGCCTTGGTAAATGGGGTCTTTTGGTCCTCCTTGTTGGGTCCTGGTATGTTTCTCCTGTGGTTGTGTCCTCGATCAAGATGCCTGTATACTGGA
>BLSH010226001.1:695564-710047 GCA_018402905.1 Glandirana rugosa
GCCTTTCGGAGCCGAGAGTAGTTGAGCTCCCCCCCTCAGTCCCCCCCCCCCCTTATACTCACCTGAGACCGATCCTGAACCAGCGATGTGCATGAGAGCCGAGGCTTTCCGGGGTCTCTCCCTCCTGAGATGCAGCATCAGGAGCCATTGGCCAGTGAAGAGGGAACAGGGGCAGGGCCGAGCCGCGCTATCTGTGTCTTATGGACACGCAGAGCTGGCTCGGGAGCAGACGGCTTGCTATGGGGGGCACTCGGCAAGGGGAGGGGCCCAGAGTGGCAGCGGGGGACCCAAGAAGAGGATGATTGGGGCTGCTCTATGCAAAACCATTGCACAGAGCAGGTAAGTATAACATTTGTTTCAAGAAAACTTAGGTACAACCAGCCTGCCGGATTCTCTTGCGATTACCGCTAGCGGCTGCTATAGCCATTCACCACATGTACTGTATTATGCTGGAGCTAGATACGCTATGATTCTTTTGACCTATCTGATGTTCATCTGTGAAGATCTGCATAAGTTATCGATTTAAGCCTTCTATGATCTGCAAGATGTCAAATGGATCGAGTCTGTGGGGTGGATTTACTAAAGGCAAATCCACTCTGCACTACAAGTGCACTTGGGAAGTGCAGTCACTGTAAATCTGAGGGGGAGGATCTGAAATGAGGGGAATTTCTGCTGATCTTATCATCCAATCATGTGCAAGCAAAAATTATGTTTTTTATTTTCCTTGCATGTCCCCCTCGGATCTACAGTGGCCGCACTTCCAAATGCACTAGCAGTGCACTTGTAGTGCAAAGTGGATTTGCCTTTAGTAAATAAACCCCTGCATCTGCCTACACTGTTGAGACTGTAAGTTACAGCTACCTCACTACAACTGAATCAGTTATAGAGATCACACTTACAGTGCTTAGATTGGGGAAGCAGAACAATCCCCATGTGGGTAAACATGCCCCTGCACGGGTGTACACTATTGTACACCCCGTGTGAACTAATCCTTAGTAATGTCCCTTTTGCCCATTTATTAAATACTTTTTGACTAAACTTAGGCTTTATTTTATTTTTATTTTTTTTAAAGAACGCTAGGAAAACAACAGAATGAAAGGTTAGCATTGGCAACCTCCTTATTTCTTTTTAATAAAAGCTCTAGCAGAGGTGACAACACATGCACATGTGCAAAGATATCATTGACTGATGGCTTGTTTCTTCCCCTAATCCAGTGACTCAGGAGCAGTGCATGCCAAATGTTGTGCCACACCGGCACTAGTGACTAGCGAAGCTGGTGTATGGCTTTGAAAGGCACACATACATGGCTGCCAGTCAACCTGTGCTTTAGATGTCCATAAGATACCAACAAAAAGTAGTCCACCTAAAGTGTAAAGGCCCGTACACACGATGCAACGGTGTTACAACAGCTTGTTGTACGATAATCCAACCGTTAGTACGCATGATTACAACAGCCGACGTTCAACAGTCGTACAATAGAAGTTGGCTGAGCAAACTAGAAAACTTTTGTTGTACAACAAGCTGTCATACTCATGTGTACAGAAGTTGGCCCAACAAAAGTTGTACGTGCAAAACACGCATGCTCAGAAGTCAGGAACGTCCGGAAGTGTCCGTTCGTGTAAACCTATGTTCCTAATTCACAAATCGCATTCACCTGAACTTACTCTTTATACGCTCGTAACACGTCACAACGTTCAGCTTTGTTGTACGATAACTTGACTCGTGTCAGTACGCTAGACACAACCTTCAACAGCTGATTTTGGGCAACAGTTGAATGTGCGGTTGAACGACCGTTGCACCATGTGTACGAGGCATTATTGGGTTCCTAGGAGTCCACTTCCACCGGGCAGGGTTCAGTTGAGTCGACATTTTGGATTTAAGTTTTTTTTCTTTTTTTTTTTTTTGTTTCTTAATGGGTAGAATTTTATGGGACGGGCTCACTTTATTTTCTGTATGCTTTGTGCTTATCCTAGTGTAACAGAACACAGAGTGATAGAATGCTCGCAGATGATGCTTCTGAAGGCAGCCGTTGTATGAATTGAGTTGGATCATTTTGAGTGACAGTGATGGGCATGGCAACTAACTTCATCAGATTAACCTTTCATGCCATGTTGTTCACAGTTGTCCTGTGATCATACAGCTGCCTGACTTCTCCTGCTCTTTATCATGTTGTGTGTTAATATGTTCTCTGTTTGCTGACAAGATAGATAGATTGTGGTGGAGATAAGACTCTGTCTTGCATCAGAAAGCTTTCCCTTTTTATGTGTGCTGAATGTTTGATTGTGAAAAGTGTCAGGGAGATTTATGAGTAATAGTATCAGTGGAAGTGAGATGATTGTTTCACATGCAGTAATTTTGCAAAGGCCCATTAACAATCCTTAGGTCTTTAGACGCTAGTAGACACCACTGGTCTTGTTCTTCCATTAGCATATATGTGATTGCTCAGGTGATCCAAGCTTGCATGGCTATGGAAAAGTATTTTACAAGAATATAGCAACACATCCAATCACCCTCTAATGCACATGCAAACACAAGGCCCATGGGCTGAATCTGGCCCATCAGGCCACTTCACCTGGCCCTTGCACCTCTCCTGCAGATGCAGCACCCCCCTCGTCTCTGCCCCACCTTGTCTCAGCAGTCGGTAGCAGAGAGGATGACAGAACTCCTCCAGCAGATCCTACTCTTCTCTGTGCAGCCTGAGTACCCCCTCATCTCTGCCTCCCCTGGCCTCAGCATTCAGCACACTTTGGCCCTCCTCTAATCCTCCTCCAGACCTTGCACTTTCTGCTTCCCGGCTCTGCCCTCAAATTCTTCCAGGCAGCAGCACAAGGTAAGGGGGTTGCACTACGACATAAGGGATAATGGGGGACTGTTGACATCTGTTGTAAGAGGAAGTGGGGTGCTCTGGACATCCTACAGATACAACTGGCCCTTTAAGTGCCCATTCACACAGGGGCGACTTGCGTTCCGACTTGAGTCGCCTCAAGTCACCCCAAGTAGCTTAACATTTGAATTCCCATTGAAATGAATGGAAGCCGTCTTAATGTACACTACTGAAGTCGGAACTTCAGAAAAGGTTCTTGTACTACTTCTAGGCGACTTCTATCCGACTTGTCCCCATAGAATTCAATAGAAGTCGGATCCCCCATGTAAATGGAAGCGACTTTACAGTTAAAAGAAAAGCATTTATCCAGGGCAACCCCCTCCATCCCTTCTCTGATTGGCCACAGGCAAAGTCGCCTGGCATAGTCAAGCTGCAAGTTGCCTGCAAGTTTCCTGGCAAAGTCGCGCCTGAAGTCGGTTCGCCCCTGTGTGAATGCAGCCTGAGGGTAACCATAATGCTGGTGCGACCCAGGATGAAATTGAGTTTGACACCCCTGCTCTAATGCATAGCTCATACATTGCAATAGTCACCAAGGTTATTGCAACTCTCTTCTCCTTGGCCTATCATAAATGCTGCTCCTAGAGTTATTCACCTTGCCAACCGCTTGGAGACCACTGCCTTTCTCTGCAGATCCCTTCAGTCTATCATGATTGCTGCTCCTGGAATGATTAAACTTTCCAACCACTTATTGGCCAATCCCGCCTCTGGCTTCCGATCACCCAACAAATAAAATTCACAGTACTAGCAACAACATAGAAAACAATCCATAACTGTGCCCTGAGCTACATCACCAACCTTGTCTTGAAATATCACCCAAATGGTCCTCTTCACTCTACTTAAATCCTCTCACCTTCTCCTATGCTCACCTCCAGGACTTCACTAGAGCCTCCACTTTCATCTGGAACTCCCTACCTTAATCCATTTGATTATCTCCTACTTGTCCGATCCTTGAAAACTCATGTCTTCAGGGAAGCCTATCCTGACTCCTCGGAAAAATGATACGTTTACTTCATCAGCTCATCCCTCACAATAGTTGCCTTTTGTATAACTCCCATTAGATTTTAAGCCCCCACAACAGGCCCTCTGATCCCTGCTGTATTGAATTGCATTGTAAACAAACAAAAAAGACAAAGAAAGCCAGCACAAAAAGAGCATAGTGCAGTAAATAAATGTGTCTATTAATTAAATATGTGTAAATGCACTCACAAACATGGTGAAGGAGAGAGCATGTAGTGTGGTATACTGATAGCTGATGTGACCACTGGTCCCCTCCGATGGTCAGGAGTGCTGGGGGGCCCGGCCGGGCTGGGTGAGATGCACCCTGCTGCTCTGGGACAGCTCCACTGACTCCATACCCAAGGAGGAAAAGCCGCCTCTGTCAGTGCCTACACACCACCTACTGGATGACATCACACTCCGGGAGTGCCGAGATGCCGGTACAGAGGGATACACACTTCCCTAGAAACATGTGGAATCTCTGCTGTAAATCAGGGGTGTCCAACCTTTTGACCTTCCTGGGCCACATTGGAAGTACGGGAATTGTTTTGGGCCACACATAAAAAAAAACAAAAAACTAACAGCAAGTATTGCAGATAATCACAAGATAACAATCACGGGCATACATTCACCATCCACCTTATTAGGTACACCTTGCTAGTACCAGGTTGGGACCCCCTTTTGCGTTCAGAACGGCCTTAATTCTTCGTGGCATAGATTCAACAAGGTGTTGGAAACATTCCTCAGAGATTTTGGTCCATAGTGACATGATAGCATCACATAGTTACTGCAGATTTGTCGGCTGCACATCCATGATGCCAATCTCCCATTCCACCACATCCCAAAGTTGCTCTATTGGTTGAGATGTGGTGACTGTGGATTCCATTGGAGTACAGTGACCTCATTGTCCAGTGGTGCGATGATTTGAGCTTTGTGACATGGTGCCTTATCCTGCTGGAAGGAGCCATCAGAAGATGGGGACACTGTAGTCATAAAGGGATGGACATGCTCCGCAACAATACTCAGGTAGGCCGAGGCGTTTAAACAATGCTCAATTGGTTCTAAGGGGCCCAAAGTGTGCCAAGCGTTCATGCTGTTTACACCAAATTCTGACCCTACCATCTGGATGTTGCATCTGATATCGAGACTCATCAGACCAGGCAACAATTTTCCAATCATCTATTGTCCAATTTTGGTGAGCCTGTGCAAATTGTAGCCTCAGTTTCCTGCTCTTAGCTGAGTGGCACCCGGTGTGGTCTTCTGCTGCTGTAGCCCATCTGTTCAAGGTTCAATGTGTTGTGTATTCAGAGATGCTATTCTGCATACCTTGGTTGTAACGAGTGGTTATTTGAATTACTGTTGCCTTTCTATTATCTCCTCTGACCTCTAACAATAACAAGGCATTTCATCCACACAACTGCCACTCACTGGATATTTTCTCTTTTTTGGACCATTCCGTGAAAACCCTAGGGATAGTTATGAGTGAAGATCCCAGTAGATTAGCAGTTTTTGAAATGCTGAGATCAGCCTGCCTGGCACCAACAACCATGCCACGTTCAAAGTCACTTAAATCCCCTTTATTCCCCATTCTGATGCTCGGTTTGAACTTCAGCAAGTCATCTTCACAACTTCTAGATGCCTAAATGAATTGATTTGCTGCCATGTGATTGGCTGAATAGCAATTTGTTACCAAGCAAATGAACAGGTGTACCTAATAAAGTGTCTGGTGAGTGAAGATAATGTGAGTAATAAAACGTATTTATTTAACCACTTACTGACCGCCGATCGGCATCTGACGGCGGCAAGGTGGCTCTATTGCGCAAAACGCCGTCATCTGGCGGCGGCTGCGGGATTTGCGGGATCAAGCCTAGTGAGCGTGCGCGCGCCGCCGGAGGCGCGCCCGCACGCTCACTGTGTTCGGGGGGGGGCCAGGGAGCGGTTGCGGCGGAGTCGATCTCCGCCGGCCACCCACGATGCCCCCCCCCGGAGTGAAAGAACGGAGGTCCGTGTAAGTAAACACGGACCTCCGCTCTGTGTGAGGGGGAAGGGCTGTGATCACAGCCTTCCTCTACATGGAGGCTGTGACCACTTACCTTCCCCAGCTAGGGCAGTCCCCACACAGTTAGAACACGCCCAGGGAACACAGTTAACCCTTAGAGCGCCCCCTGCAGGTTAACCCCTTCACTGCCAATGGCATTTACACAGTAATCAGTGCATTTTTACAGCACTGATCGCTGTATAAATGCCAATGGTCCCAAAAAAGTGTCAAAATGTTCCGACATGTCCGCTGAAATATCGCAGCACCGCAAAAAATTGCAGATCGCCGCCATTACTAGTAAAAAATAAAAAAAAATAAAAACCCCAGAAATGAATTCTCATCATCCGTAAACGCGACCACTTTTGCGCAACCCAATCAATAAATTGCGATTTTTTTTTTTATCACAAATATGAGGAAGAATATAAATTGGCCAAAACCGATGAAAAAAAATGTTTTTTTATATATTTTTTTGGATTTGTATTGTAGCAAAAAGTAAGAAAAGTAAGAAATTTGGGTTTTTTTGCAAAATTGTCGCTCTTCTTTTGTTTATAGCGGCGATCAGAAATGACGCAGCGGTGATCAAATACCACCAAAAGAAAGCTCTGTTTGTGGGAAAAAAAGGACGCAAATTTCGTTTGGGTACAACGTGGCACGACCGCGCAATTGTCAGTTAAAGCGACGCAGTGCCGAATCGCAAAAAGGGCACCGGTCCTAAAGTGTGAAATCCTTCCGGGGTTTATGTGGTTAAAAAAAAAAATGATTATAAAAGTAAAAGAGGGCAACATAAAACGAGTGCAATATTTGACACTGTTTTTGATAAACTAACATATCAATATCTAGTTTGATGGATGAAGTAGCAATTCTCAATGAATTCTCAAGATGCTCATCAGATATTTTGCTTCTAATTTAGCCCTTTGTGCGCTTCATCCTTGAAAATAATTGCTCACAAATATAGGTGCCGAAAACTGATAACATGAATAAGGCAATGTAGGTTAATTAGATCCTGCCTAAAATTGACCCTAGTATATGTATGTATGAATGTGAGTTAGGGACCTTAGAGTGTAAGCTCCTTGAGGGTAGGGACTGATGTGAATGTACAATGTATATGTAAAGCGCTGCGTAAATTGACGGCGCTATAGAAGTACCTAAAATAAAAAAAATAATAAGGCATGATTGAGAAGAGTGGGATATTTTTCTTTGGGAAGATAAAACGTATAGAAGTCCAGTAAGCACTGTCAAATTTTTCTTCGGCCGCATGTATTTACTAAGTGTAAGTGCTTTTTTTTACAAAAAGTTAAAAAAGAAAAAAAAAAATCAACATTTTAAAGTGGTTGTAAAGCCGCCCCCACCTCCCCCCCCCCCCCAAAAAAAAAAAAAAAAAACTGCAAACAAAAGGCATAATGAGATAGTATGCAGCACATACTAGCTCATTATGAAACGCTTACCTCAGAATGAAGCTGTTACAGCGTTCTCGGCACACCGATGTGACCGGCGACATCGTTCTTCCGGGTCTGCGGCTCCGTCCAATCACAGCGCGGGCTCCAGCGCTGTGATTGGCGGAGCTGCGCTGACGTCACTCCCGCGCATGCGCACGGGAGCCGTCATTTACGGCATGAATACAGAAGAAACGGCACTCTGGGCTACCCCGGGTGCGGATTCTTCAGTGCGCATGTGCCGATGACGTCGGCACATGCAGATACAGGGGATATCTCCTAAACCATACAGGTTTTGGAGATATTTCCTGGACTTACAGGTAAGCCTTATTGTAGGCTTACCTGTAGTTTAAAGTGGTTGTCATGACTTGACAACAACATAAAGTTTACAGGTTTGTGTTGGGCCGCACTCATAGCCATCTTGGGACACGGGTTGGACACCCCTGATGTAAATCATTGAGCGTTCGTCTTCTGATCTCGCAATGAAAGTTTTTTTTTTTTTTTGTTTTTTTTTAGGTGCCGTATGGCACGAGAGTGCTGCAAGATATTATAGCTTAGGTACGTGATCTCCCTGTAGGCAGGTCCATCTTTAACTCAGGGCAAAAGGAGCAGCTTGCCCTGGGCCCATTCATTGTTGTGAGGCCCAAAAGCAGCTGCCCCTTGAGCCCACGCTGCTTGCAAATGGATGGTAAGTGAATTTGAGTGAGTCCAAAAAAATGTTTGCCCAATCAATTTTAAAGACAGCCCTGCCCAGGGGCGTACCGATAGGGGTCTCAGGGGTCTCAAATGGGACTTGGCCCCATGCTCCAGGGGGTCCACGCGACTCCCCTGTTCCGAAATACATAGTACCCAGCATGGTGCGAGGGAGCATCGGAGGGGGTGTTGTGGGAGGCGGAGAGTGAAATATTGTGTCCCCCTGGACAGTGATAGCATGGCGGGAGCACGCATGAGCCAGACTGGTATGTGAATTGTAACCCTGTGCCATGTCCCTGAGCCTGATCAGTGGGAAGGGCCACTGGCTCAGAGGGAAGGACCCCAGCTGAGGGTCGGGGGGCCCTTCATGGTTTCTTGCACCAGGGCCCCGAAGGTTCTAGTAACGCCTCTGGCCTTGCCTTTAGGCACTTCAGGGGAACCAGGAAGGGAACACAGAAAAAGTAAGTAAATCAAAACCTGTTTTTTTTATTTTTTTATCAATCTTAGAAAAAGGGGGGAAAGGTCTGCTTTAAGTAGTGCAAACCCCCAAAATCAAGCACTTAAAAGACACTGGTCAAATGGCAATAGGTACTGTTACCATTCACTGGATATGTTGATGATTGTATTGCTATACCTTTAATCTGTAGTGACTTTATATTTTCCTGTCTCTGTGCAGCTCGGAGATAGCGAGTCTGACCCAGGCAGATGCATATTTAGAAGTGTGTCGGATTCAGGTCTGCAAAGATGTAACTGGGATTCTGCTGAAAGAAATGACAGGGGCTGGGACCCTCTACCCACTAGAGGAAAAGAAAATAAGTTCTGTCATGAGCGGTCACTGGAGCGACCTTGAGAAGAAAATACAAGAGGAACATCATAGAAAGATGGTAGCTTTGACAGCGGAATGTAATTTGGACACCAGGAAACAGATGGAGGCTCAGCATCGGCAACAGAAGGAGGCCAGCGAAGAGGCAGAGACAATCATGAAACATGCAGAGGAAAAGGTAGGCCATGCTTAGATGTAGGAGCACATTTATGCCATTGTCTGCATAGTTAGAAACCCCTCTAAAGAAAACCTTTTCTAGGGGAGATAATGATGATGTCATTGCTGGCCACATTTTGACAATGCTAGTTGCCTGGCAGTCTCCGTGCTTCCTAAAACACTGACTTGGGACAAGTATGCAAATCAGAAAAATCAAACTGAAGTCAGTGCAAACTTGTTCCAAACCTTTAGGCTGGGTTCACACCTATGCCCATTGGATGCGGCTTAAACCCCATCCAATTCGCTGGACACTTGAAAACACATTGTTTTCAGTGTGTCCGGTTCACGTGTGCGTTTTTTGTGCAATGCGGTGCGAATTCCCAGCCCGTTGTGTTCAATGGGAGCTCATCTAACACGGAGATGCACTCCGCACTGAACGGGGATATTTTCCCCTGCTCGTGGCCCCTCCCCCTCCCTCCCCCCGCATCTGCTGCTCTGTGGGAACGGACAGGAGCCGCCAAACGGCGGCTCCACACCATCCCGGCAGCAGACAGGCTGGAACTCGCACCAGACAGGTGTGAATCCAGCCTCATTCTCAAAAGGGAGGTCAGCAATGGCAGTGACCATAGTTTTTTTATTTTTAAACCAAGCCATACCTGTTAAAGAATATACATGCTAACCTTATTTGTGCCATTGAAGTCCGTTCTCCATTCCAATGTTCAGAAATCTGAAGGGAAGCAAACAATTTTGTCAGTCTTCTGGGTCCCCCGCAGGTTGCTCCTGCTGAGAGATTCCCTGTAGATTTCACATGAAGATTTCTCAGTATTGGAGCAGAGTAAGGTGTACGTTTATGAACAAAGGAGTACAGTGCCATTTATAGACAGCACTTCACAAATCACCCTTGGGTGGTCAGTGTGCAGGTGAATGGCTGGGATTACCCCTCCTCCTGACCTGTACATTAATGATGTGCTATATCTAGTGCACCATCACCAAGCTCCATGTACAGGCAGTCCCCTAGTTATGAACAACTGACTTATGAACGACTCCTACTTACAAACGGAGGGAGACAACAGGAAGTGAGAGGAAATCTCCCCCTAGGAAGGAAAATTCACTCCTGTAAGAGTTATTATGGGAAAAAGGTGTTTCCACTGATGCTTTATCACCAAGAACCCAATAGCACAACGAGGGAGATCGCTTTAAGCCTTACTATACGTTTTTTGGGGGTTTTTTTTACGTTCAACCCAGCAGGCTGAACAGAAAAAAAAACTGAGAGATCACTATACTATCTATGCAATGTTATTACAGCGATCTTCCCCACTGTGCTATTGCGTCCTGACAGGGGGACCACCCCCCTCCAAAACACACCGGTCAGTGCTCGCAGTCATTGCCTGCAAGCGCCAATCGGATGCGGATCGGCTGCTGGCGATCGACGGATGGGCAGCTGTCGGACGGGCAGCAGTACACACGGGATGAAAGTTGGCTGATTTTGCCCAATATTCACCCTGTGTGTATGGGGCTTAAAGTGGTTGCAAACCTCATTCATGAAATTTGACCTAGGCACATATATCTGCAGCGTTTACGTATCTCTCTCCAAAGCTCTCAGTGCCGTTTCTTTCTGCTGCTCCGCTCCTGTTATAAGCACTTCTGACAAGTTTTCCGACACACAAGATAACAGCAGCTGAAAATTTGTGTTGAGGAGGGAGCTTACAGGGAAATAAGCAGAGAGATTGTCTGTTCAGAGTACAGCTCTGCAGGTTCCTTCCTTCCTCTGCATATGTGGAGGGGGTGTGTGTTTTTTCTCCAATCAGCTGTTACACAGTGCCCCTCCCACTGCTGAATTAGGAAGAAAGATTCGTAACATGATCTGCACTTTCCAAAGAATGTAGAAAGGGAAAGACAGCAGATATACAAGTAAAACTTATATAGGGAGATTTGTTTCATCCCTGTGTATCATCTGAGGCTGTTCACTTCACTGGGTATAGGTGAGGGTTTACATCCACTTTAAGCATGAGCTGTCAAACAAGCTGAGACACTGGTTGCTGACCCCCTTGTGGACTGTCTGGAACCCTTGCCACAGAGGAGCCCCTACCCCAGTGTCTGCCTTAGAGGTTGATGTACCAGGACTTGGGACTGTTGACTTGTTTTGGCTGAAGAAAGCTGTTTTTGTTTAACTGTTTCTTGAATAAGTGAACTGGTTGCTTTTACCAAACCGGCTGATTGTCCTTCCCCGAGCTACATCAGATGACAATATGTATACAATCAAATCAGTCTGACAGACAGGCAATTGGCATTTTTAGAAGGCAAGGTCAGCAGAAGACCCTAGTTATGTTTCTAAACCCTGCAAGAGAAAGTCATACTGAGCTAGTACGAAATACTTACCTTAGAATGAAGCCCTGTATCGTAGTCGGCACACCGAGTACAGGGCTAACATCTTCCACCCGAAGTTACTTCCGGGTTCGCGGCTCCTGGGCTGTGATTGGCCGGAGCCACGACGACGTCACTCCCGCGTCGGTAGCGGCATGGCCTCTTAGAAATGGCACCAAGCAGCCTGTTTCTTCAATGTGCATGTGCCGATGACGTCGGCATATGAAGATACAGGGAATATCTCCTAAACTGTGCAAGTTTAGGAGATATTCCCGGGACCTACAGACCTACAGGTAAGCCTTATTATAGGCTTACCTGTAGGTTAAAATGGTTGTCCAGAGTTGACAATCACTTTAAGCCTTTGTTCACACTGAATGCAGGTTTGAATTCATGCGAGTTCAGCTGAACTCGCACGATTTCAAACCCACGTTCAGTGGGAGTTCGGAGGCGATTGAAATCGCCCCCGATGTCGCCAAAAGTAGTGCAGGAACTACTTTTGGAAATTGGTGCTGCGTCACACTGATTGGAAACAGTGCCGTTGCTAACAATAGGCTGTCATTTGGCACGTCAAATTGCGCCGATGTGAACAGGGACTAACTCTCACTTGTACAAATTAGTTCAGGTGGTGATGAATATATTGGTGTGTAAAGCACAGATGTAGCAGTTATTGCAGTTGGTTCTGTGGGTTTAACTGGCCTTCAGTGTCTCGTTGTTTGGCATTACTTTTTTTTTTTCATGCGTTAAACTCTAGTTGAATTACCAAATATCTAAATGCAAAACTTTTTTCATTTTGGATACAGTCTGGAATAGTTAGAAGTAAGAGGAAATCTCTAATGTGAGCAAAATGCTCTTTTAAGCCCCTATCACACTGACTGATTGGGTCCGCCTGCCAGTTTTTCAGCCTGACCCGATCAGATCATCTATTGCTTTCTAGGGAGCAGATGTCAGTGACACCCGCTGGCATCCGATCCAGTGTGCTAAAAACAGACGGATGGGGTTCCATTTCCCCTCCGTCCAGCGGATCAGATCGGATGACCGTTGGATGTAAACGGACAGGCAGTCTGTTTCCAGGTGACTGCCCCATAGAAAACAGTGAGCTGTGTCTGCTCTGCATAGTGGAGTGGACACTGACCAGTCATCCGGATCAGCTTGGCGCAGTCTGCCCCGTTTTCAAGGGGTTTTAGACAGATGCCTCCTTTGGAAGATTTCCTCTCTGTGTCTGTGCTGGGTACTTAAACTTTCGTTTTTTTTTTTCTCGCTTTCAGTCCCAGTGGCAGGGGCATCCATGGACAAATAGAAAGCGCGAATCTCCCAAACAGGGACACAGACTGCAATAAAAACCTGACAGGTATTCTAATCCCTCCCCACTCTGTCCAAAACTGGAAAACAAAAGTGTTGGCTTTAGATATACTTTAATATATCCCTCAACAATCAAATGCAAATTTTGCTTTCAGTTAAATTTTTTTTCAAAAACACTGGTTGAGTTTAACGCTCTTGCATCATCCTCTCACTCATTCCTACAAAGTATTTTTAAAGCAGAAGGCCAGACATCAAGGAAATTGCTTCCTTAAGTCCTTTCCTGGACCCCTGGGCAATGCACACTCTTTATTTTTAATTTCATATTTTTTTAAGCAATGTAATGTAGAGAACTACACAAGGTACGTACGGTTCAAGCTGCTGCGGACGTGCTGTTTGGGCCATTTCTAAAGGCCATTGGCTCTGGTAGCTGCATCATTACGTAATCCCCCTGCAATACTGAGCACTATGTGGGGCAGGGGAAATGGCAGTTGGCGGCTGAGGATCAATACCGTTCTCACAAAGCTATTGCCAGAGGAGCGTACTAAAGGTGCCCTGCATGTAGAACATGCTGTAGAACAGAAGCTGTAATGTACGAGAGAAAAAGAAGTGGAGTCAGGACCACCCAAGCAGCAAAGATAACAAAAAACAAATTAGAGTTCTGCTTTAACCTGGCATAATAATATGGGGCATTCTGAGTCATGCCTCATTGTCAACTTACATGATGAATAAAATGACTAACAGACCCTGGAGGTTTTTAAACTTAAAAGGTCATTGTAAACACCAGTGAAGGGTGCAGAAAAATGGTCTTGTAGCATTTCATGTACAAATCAGTTGTGTTAATAGAGAAAGGATGTGGAGGGACAGGGGCTGCCTGGAAGAGAGGAACATTAATAGGCTCTGCAAACTACCATTATTATAGCTGACACATGCCATGAATCCGTAATCGTTTACACTGCTGCACTGACTGCTCTTTTTGTTTTAAGGCAAGGACAGGATGGTGTTTGTAATGCTGGTGATTGGCATAGTTGGCAGCACACAAAGCAAGAGGATGTGACCACACTCTATTGAAGTGAAAAATTATGAAAGTTTATTGTAGAAAACGACAAAACAGTGTAAATCGATCAATAGGCAGGCAAAAAATACAAACCACAAACATATGGTTAACGCGTTTCACGGACTGACTGTCCGCTTAGTCATAACCATTAGTCATTTGAGGGTTATGACTAAGCGGATAGTATGTCCGTGAAACGTGTTAACCATATGTTTGTGGTTTGTATTTTTTGCCTGCCTATTGATCGATTTAACAAGGAAAATAGAAAATACTGCGCTAATCAGAAAATGTGATAAATAAGTAGATAAGTAGCTGCTAGCACCACAATCTTCCCTAAATTGTGAACAAATCATAAACAAAATGTGCAGTGCTTAGAAATGTGAACATATTATGTCCATAACAAACAATAAATAATAAACACAAAATTGTCCTCAGTAGGATAAGTCCATAAATATATAGATGAATTCTTCCACCACAGAAATAAATGTGTATAATTTGAACTTCAATTTGCCGTGAAGCACCCACGTGCACCTTACACCTCCACCACTTAGGATAGGGTACTCTTACCAGAATTCTTAAATAAACACGCATAAAACTAATTGGTGGCAACAGGATCAGACCACATCCAGGTAGATCATGATGGACCTCAATCCCTCAAAGGTAACGCTTCAACATATAGTTGTTAATCCGGGACCTTATGGAACACCATCAAGGGGACAACGCCAGAGGGTAAACTCCAGATGCAG